>DF364175.1:0-11232 GCA_000787875.1 Solanum virginianum | reverse complement strand
ATCCCATTTTCGTGCGTGTTAGCCCACGGATTCTGGCGCCATCCTGGGGTTTGGGTGCAGAATCCCAAAAAATCATACGGGTTGGACGGCCATGATCCCAACAAGCAGTCCATGTGGTTCAACGACATTTGGCGGGGCTAGTGTAGGATTTTATGGCCCAAGGAAGGAGAAACAAGCGATATCGGCCATTTTTCGTGGGTGTTAGCACACGGATTCTGGCGCCATCCTACGGATTCTGGCGCCATCCTGGGTTCCGGATGAAGAATCCCAAAAAATCATATCGATGGGTTAGGTACGAGCCCGGAAAGTGGCCGAGGTGGTCCGACAGCATTGGCGAGGCCCTGTAGGATTTTATGGCCCAAGAAAGGAGAAACAGGCGATTTCGGCCATTTTTCGTTGGTGTTAGCTCACGGATTCTGGCGCCATCCCGGGTTCCGGGTGAAGAATCCTAAAGTATCATACGGGTGGGTCTGGCACAAGCTCAGCAAGTGGCCCAGGTGGTCCGGCGGCTTTGACGGGGCCCGTGTAGGATTTTATGGCCCAAGGATTTCTGGCGCCATTTTGGTTTTCGGGTGGAGAATCCTGAATAATCATACGGGTGGGTCGGGCGCGAGCGCGGAAAGGGGTCCAGGTACTCCGGCGGCGTTGGCGGCGCCCGTGGAGGATTTTATAGCTCAAGAAAGGAGTAACAAGTGATTTCAGCCATTTTCCGTGGGTATTAGCCCACAGATTCTGGCGCCATCCTGGATTCCAAGCGACGAATCCCAAAAACTCATACGAGTGTGTCGGGCATGATCCCGTCAAGCAGCCCAGGTGGTCCGGCGGTGTTGGCGGGGCCTGTGTAGGATTTTATGCCCAAGAAAGGAGAAACAGGGGATTTCGGCCATTTTTCATGGGTGTTTGCACACAGATTCTGGCACTATCCTGGGTTTCGGGCGAAGGAAATCAAAATATCATACAAGTAGGTCGGGCACGAGCCCGGCAAGCAGCCAAATTCTTCGTGGGTGTTAGCCCTGTAGGCTTTGATAGCCCAAGGAAGGAGAAACAGGCGATTTTGGCCATTTTTCGTGGGTGTTAGCCCACGAATTTTGGCGCCATCCTGGGTTTCGGGTAAAGAATCCCAAAAAATCATATACGGGTGGGTCGGTCATGAGCCCAGAAAGTAGACCAGGTTGTCCTGCGGTGTTGGCGGGGCCCGTGTAGGATTTTATGGCTCAAGGAAGGAGAAACAAATGATTTCAGCCATTTTCCATGCGTGTTAGCCCACGGATTCTAGCGCCATCCTAGG
This sequence comes from Solanum virginianum, assembly GCA_000787875.1. Classification (NCBI taxonomy): domain Eukaryota; kingdom Viridiplantae; phylum Streptophyta; class Magnoliopsida; order Solanales; family Solanaceae; genus Solanum; species Solanum virginianum. The sequence goes on along the minus strand of DF364175.1, from coordinate 9,944 downwards.
TTTCGGGTGAAGAATCTTGAAAAATCATATGGATGGATTGGGCACACGCCCGGCAAGTGGCCCAGGTGGTCCGACGGTGTTGGCGGGGCCCGTTTAGGATTTTTTCGCCTAAGGAAGGATTAACATGCGATTTCAGCCATTTTTCGTGGGTTTTAGCCCACGAATTCTGGTACCATCCTGGGTTCCAAGCGAAGAATCCCAAAAAATCATTCGGGTGGGTCGATAACAAGCCCGACAAGTGGCCCAGGTGGTCCAGTGATGTTGGAGGGGCCTGTGTAGGATTTTATGGCCCAAGGAAGGAGAAACAGGTGATTTCAACCATTTTTCGTGGGTGTTAGCCCACAAATTCTGGCGCCATTTTGAGTAAGTCATCCGGCGGTGTTGGCGGGATCCGTGTGGGATTTTATGGCTCAAGGAAGGAGAAACAGGTGATTTCAACCATTTTTCGTGGGTGTTAGCCCACAAATTCTGGCGCCATTTTGAGTTCCGGGTGGAGAATCCTGAATAATCATATGAGTGGGTCGGGCACGAGCTCGGCAAGGGGTCCAGGTGGTCCAGCGGCATTGGCGAGGCCCGTGTAGAATTTTATGGCCCAAGGAAGGAGTAACATGTGATTTCAGCCATTTTTCGTGGGTGTTAGCCCACGGATTCTGGCGCCATCCTGGTTTACGTGCGAAGAATCCCTAAAAATCATATCGGGTGGGTTAGGCACGAGCCCAGCAAGTGGTCCAAGTGTTCTGACAGCATTGGCGGGGCCCATATAGGATTTTAGGCCCAAGGAAGGAGTAACATGCGACTTCGGCCATTTTTCGTGGGTGTTAGCCCACGGATTCTGGCTCCATCCTGGGTTCCGAGCGAAGAATCCCAAAAACTTAGACGGGTGGGTCAGGCACGAGTCCGGCAAGCGGCCCAGGTGGTTCGGCGGCATTGGTGGGGTCCGTGTAAGATTTTATGGCCAAGGGAATGAGAAACAGGCAATTTCAGTCATTTTTTGTGTGTGTTAGCCCACGAATTCAGGCGCCATCCTGGGTTTCCAGAGAAAAATCCCAAAAAATCAAACATGTAGATCGGGTACGAGCCCAGCAAGTGGCCCAAGTGGTCCGGCAACATTGGCGAGGCCCGTGTAGGATTTTATGGCCCAAGGAGAAATAGGTGATTTCGGCCATTTTTCGTGGGTGTTAGCCCACGAATTCTGGCGCCATCCTGGGTTCCGGGTGAAGAATCTAGAAAAATCATACAGGTGGGTCGGGTACAAGCTCGAAAATGGCTAAGGTGGTTCGGCAGCGTTGGCGGGGCTCGTGTAGTATTTTATGGCCCAAGGAAGGAGTAAGAGGTGATTTCGGCCATTTTCCATAGGTGTTAGCCGACGTATTCTGGCGCCATCCTAGGTTTCGGGCAAAGAATCTCGAGAAATCATACGTGTGGGTCGAGCACGCGATCAGTAAGCGACCTTGGTGGTCCGACGGCGTTAGCATTGCCCATGTAGGATTTTATGGCCCAAGGAAGGAGAAACAGGGGATTTCGGCCATTTTTCGTGGGTGGTAGCCCGCAGATTCTGGCACCATCTTAGGTTTCGGGTGAAAAATCCCAAAAATCATATGGCTGGGTTGGGCATGACCGGCATGTGGCCCAGGCTGTCCGGCGGCATCGATGGGGCCCGTGTTTATGGCCCAAAGAAGGAGAAACAGGCGATTTCGGCTATTTTTCGTGGGTGTTAGCACACGAATTCTTGCGCCGTCCTGGGTTCCGGGCAAAAAATCCCGAAAATTCATACGGGTGGTTGGGCACGAGCTCGGCAAGCGGAGTAGGTGGTCTAGAAGCGTCGATGGGGCCCATGTAGGATTTTATGGCCCAAGAAAGGAGAAACAGGCTATTTTACCCATTTTTCGTGGGTGTTAGCCCACAGATTTGGGCGCCATCCTAGGTTCCAAGCGAAGAATCCTAAAAACCCATACGGATGGGTCGAGCACGCGCCCGGCAAGCGGGCCAGGTGGTTCGACGGCGTTGGCGAGGGACGTGTATGATTTAATGGCCCAAGGAAGGAGAAACAGGCAATTTCGGCCATTTTTCGTAGGTGTTAGCCCACAGATTCAGGTGCCATCCAGGGTTCCGGGCGAAGAATCCCAAAAAATCATACTGGTGGGTCGGGCACGAGCCTGACAAGCGGCGCAGGTATTCTGCCGGTGTTAGCGGGGCCCGTGTCGGATTTTATGGCCCAAGGAAGGAGTAACATGCGATTTCAGCCATTTTTCGTGGGTGTTAGCCCACGAATTTTTGTGCCATCCTGGGTTTCGGGCTACGAATCCTAAAAAATCATACCAAGTGGGTCGGATACAAGCCCAGCAAGCGGCCCAGGTGTTCCGGCGGCATTGCCTGGGCTCGTGTAGGATATTATAGCCCAGGAAAGGAGAAATAGGTAATTCCGGCTATTTTTCGTGGGTGTTAGCCCACGGATTTTGGCGCAATCCTGGGTTCCGGGCAAAGAATCTCAAAAACTCATACGGATGGGTCGGGCACAAGCCCAGAAAGCGGGCCAGGTGGTCCGACGGTGTTGCCGAGGCCCGTGTAAGATTTTATGGCCAAGGGAAGGAGAAACAGGCGATTTCGGCCATTTTTTGTAACGCCCACGAATTCTGGCTCCATCCTGGGTTCCGGGCGAAGAATCCAAAAAAATCATATAAGTGGGTCGGGAACGAGCCCATTAAGAGGCCCAGGTGGTCCGACGGCGTTGGCGGGGCCCCGGTAGGATTTTAGGGCCCAAGGAAGGAGAAACAGGCAATTTCGACTATTTTTCGTGGGTGTTAGCGCGACAGATTCTGGCGCCATCCTGGGATTTCAAGCGAAGAATCCCAAAAAATCATATGGGTGGGTCAGACACGACCCCAAAAAGTGGCCCAGGTGGTCCGACGGCATTGGCGTGGCCCCTGGTAAGATTTTATAGCCCAAGGAAGGAGAAACAGGCAATTTCGGCCATTTTTCGTGGGTGTTAGCCCACGGATTCTGGCGCCATCCTGGGTTCCGGGCAAAGAATCCAGAAAAATCATACGGGTGGGTCGGGCACGTGACCGGCAAGCGGCCCAGGTGATCCAACGGCATTGGCGGAGCCTGTATAGGATTTTATGGCCCAAGGAAGGAGAAATAGGAGATTTCGGCCATTTTCTGTGGGTGTTAGCCCACGGATTCTGGCGCCTTCCTGGGTTCCAGCCGAAGAATCCTGAAAAAGCATACAAGTCGGTCGGGCACAAGCCCAAAAAGCGGCCCAGGTGGTCCGACGGAGTTTGCAGGGCCCTTATAAGATTGTATGGCCCAAAGAAGGAGAAACATGCGATTTCGGCCATTTTCTGTGTGTGTTAGCCCACGGATTCTGGCACCATCTTGCGTTCCGAGTGAAGAATCCCAAAAAATCATACGAGGGGATCGAACATGAGCCCGGTAAGTAGCCCAGGTGGTCCGACAGCATTGGCGGGGCTCGTGTGGGATTTTATGGCCCAAGGAAGGAGAAATAGGCTATTTCGACCACTTTTCGTGGGTGTTAGCCTATGAATTCTGGCGCCATCCTGGGTTTTGGGCGAACAATCACGAAAAATCATACTGGTGGGTCGGGAACGAGCCCGAAAAGTGGCCCAGGTGGTCCGGCAGCATTAGCAGGGCTCGTGTAGGATTTTATGGCCCAAAAAAGGACAAACAGGCGATTTCGGCCATTTTTCGTGGGTGTTAGTCCACGAATTCTAGCGCCATCCTGGGTTCCACGCAAAGAATCTCAAAAGATCATATGGGTGGGTTCGGCACGAGCCCGGCAAGTGGCCCATGTCTTCCGGCAGTGTTGGCGGGGCCTGTGTAGGATCTTATAGCCCAAAGAAGAAGAAACAGGCAATTTCGACCATTTTCCATGGGTGTTAGCCTATGAATTCTGGTGCCATCCTCGGTTCCGGGCGAACAATCCTGAAAAATCAAACTGGTGGGTCGGGCATAAGCTCGGCAAGCGGTCCAGTGGTCCTACAGCGTTGGCGGGGCCCGTGTAGGATTTTATGGCCCAAGGAAGGAGAAACAGGCGATTTTGGCCATTTTCCGTGGGTGTTAGCCCAGGGATTCTGGCGCCATCCTAGGATCCAGGTGAAGAATCCTAAAAAATCATACAAGTGGGTCGGGTACGATCTCGGCAAGGGGTCCAGGTGGTCCGACGGTGTTGGCGGGGCCCGTGTAGGATTTTATGGACCAAGAAAGGAGAAATAGGTGATTTCAGCCATTTTTCGTAGGTGTAGCCCACAGATTCTGGCGCCATCTTGGGTTCCGGGTGAAGAATCCTAAAAAATCATACGGGTGGGTCGGGTACAAGCCCGGCAAGTGGACCAGATGGTCCGGCGGTGTTGGCGGGGCCCGTGTAGGATTTTATGGACCAAGGAAGGAGAAACAGGTCATTTTCGCCATTTTTCATGAAACAGGCGAGGCGGGGCCCGTGTAGGATTTTATGGACCAAGGAAGGAGAAACAGGTCATTTTCGCCATTTTTCATGGGTTTTAGCCAACGAATTCTGGCGCCATCTTGGGTTCTGAGCCAAAAATCCCGAAATATCATACGGGTGGGTCGGGCACGAGCTCAAAAAGTGGCCCAGGTGGTTCGACGATGTTGACGGGGCCCGTGTAGGATCTTATGGACCAAGGAAGGAGAAACAAGCGGTTTTGGCCATATTTCATGGGTGTTACCCCACGGATTCTGGCACCATCCTGTGTTTCGGGCGAAGAATCCTGAAATATCATTGGGGTGGGTCGGGCACAAGCCCGACAAGCTGGCCAGGTGGTTTGGCGGCCTTGACGGGGCTCGTGTAGGATTTTATGGACTAAGGAAGGAGAAACAGGAGATTTTAGAAATTTTCCATGGGTGTTAGCCCACGGATTCTGGCCCCATCCTGTGTTTCGGGCGAAGAATCCTGAAATATCATTGGGGTGGGTCGGGCACAAGCCCGACAAGCTGGCCAGGTGGTTTGGCGGCCTTGACGGGGCTCGTGTAGGATTTTATGGACTAAGGAAGGAGAAACAGGAGATTTTAGAAATTTTCCATGGGTGTTAGCCCACGGATTCTGGCACCATCCTGGGTTTTGGGTGAAGAATCTCGAAAAATCATATGGATGGGTCGGGCATGAGCCCGGCAAGCGGCCTAGGTGGTTCAGCGGCATTGGCGGGGCCCCTGTAGGATTTTATGGACCAAGAAAGGAGAAATAGGTGATTTCGACCATTTTCCATGGGTGTTAGCCTACGGATTCTAGCGCCATCCTGGGTTCCGGGCAAAGAATCCCAAAAAATCATATGGATGGGTCAACCATGAGCTTGGCAAGCGGTCCATATGGTCCGGCGGCGTTGGCGAGGCCCATGTAGGATTTTATGGACCAAGGAAGGAGAAACAGGCAATTTTGGCCATTTTTCGTGGGAGTTACCCCACGGATTCTGGCGCCATCCTGGGTTCTGAGCGAAAAATCCTGAAAAATCTGGCGCCATCCTAGGTTTCAAGCGAAGAATCCCAAAAAATCATACGGGTGGGTCGGGTACGAGCCTGGCAAGCGACCCAGGTGTTCCGACAGCATTGGCAGTACCCGTGTAGAATTTTATAGACCAAAGAAGGAGAAATAGGCGATTTCGGCCATTTTTCGTGGGTGTTAGCCCACGGATTCTGGCGCCATCCTGGGTTCCGGGCGAAGAATGCCAAAAAATCATACTAGTAAGTCGGGCACAAGCCCGGCAAGTGACCCAGGTGGTTCGGCAGCGTTGGCGAGGCCCGTGTAGGATTTTATGGACCAAGGAATAAGAAACAGGCAATTTCAGTCATTTCCCGTGGGTGTTAGCCCACGGATTCTGGAGCCATCCTGGGTTCCGGGTGAAGAACCCACGGATTCTAGCGCCATCCTGGGTTTAGGGCGAAGAATCCCGAAACATCATATGGGTGGGTCGTCCATGAGCCCAGAAAATGGCCCAGGTAGTCTGACGGCGTTGCCGGGGCCTGTGAAGGATTTTATGGACCAAGGAAGGAGAAACAAGTGATTTCAGCCATTTTCCATGGGTGTTAGCCCACGAATTCTGGCACCATCCTGGGTTTCGGGCGAAAATCAAGAAAAATCATACAGGTAGGTCTGCCACGAGTTCGGCAAGCGGCCAAGGTGGTTCGGCAGCATTGGCCGGGCCCGTGTAGGATTTTGTGGACCAAGAAAGGAGAAACAGGCGATTTCGGCCATTTTCCGTGGGTGTTAGCCCACGGATTCTGGCGCCATCCTGGGTTCCGGGCGAAGAATCTTAAAGAATCATATATATGGGTCGGGAACGAGCTTGGAAAGCGGCCCAGGTGGTTCGGCTGCATTGGCTGGGCCCGTGTATGATTTTATGGACCAAGGAGGGAGAAACAAGCAATTTCAGCCATTTTCCGTAGGTGTTAGCTAACGAATTCTGGCGCCATCCTGGTTTCTGAGCGAAGAATCCCAAAATATCATACGTATGGGTCGGGCACGAGCTCGGAAAGCGGCCCAGGTGGTTCAGCAGCAATGGCGGGGCCCGCATAGGATTTTATGGATAAAGGAAGGAGAAACAGGCGATTTCGACCATTTTCCGTGGGTGTTAGCCCACGGATTCTGGCGCCATCCTGGGTTCCGGAAAAAGAATCCCAAAAAATCATAGGGGTAGGTCGGGCATGAGCCCGGTAAGCGGCCCAGGTGGTCCAACGGTGTTGGCGAGGCCCGTGTAGGATTTGATGGACCAAGGAAGTAGAAACAGGCAATTTCGGCCATTTTTCGTGGGTGTGAACCCACGGATTCGGGCGCCATCCTGGGTTCCAGGCTAAGAATCCCAAAAAGTCATACGGGTGGGTCAGGCATGAGCCTGGTAAGCGGCCCAGGTGTTCCGGCGGCGTAGGCGGTGCCCGTGTAGGATTTTATGGACCAAGAAAGGAGAAACAGGCGATTTCGGCCATTTTTCGGGGGTGGTAGCCCACGGATTCTGGCGCCATCCTGGGTTCCGGGCGAAGAATCCCAAAAAATCATACTGGTAGGTCGGACACAAGCCCGGTAAGTGTCCCAGGTGGTTCGGCGGTGTTGGCGAGGCCCGTGTAGAATTTTATGGACCAAGGAATAAGAAACAGGCAATTTCAGCCATTTTTCGTAGGTGTTAGCACACGGATTCTAGAGCCATCCTGGGTTCCGGGTGAAGAATCTCAAAAAATCATACGGGCCGACTGCCGCACAGAGGTGGGTCGGGACCAAGGAAGGACAAACAGGCGATTTCGGCCATTTTTCATGGGTGTTAGCCCATGGATTCTGGCGCCATCCTGGGTTCCGGTCGAAGAATCCCAAAAAATCATACTAGTAGGTCAGACACAAGCCCGGCAAGTGGCCCAGGTGGTTCGGCGGCGTTGGCGAGGCCCGTGTAGGATTTTATGGACCAAGGAATAAGAAACAGGCAATTTCAGCCATTTTTCGTGGGTGTTAGCACACGGATTCTAGAGCCATCCTGGGTTCCGGGTGAAGAATCTCGAAAAATCATACGGGCCGACCGGGCACGAGCCTGGAAAGCGGCCCAGGTAGTCCACGGTGTTGGCGGAGCCCGTGTAGGATTTTATGGACCAAGGAAGGACAAACAGGCGATTTCGGCCATTTTTCATGGGTGTTAGCCCATGGATTCTAGCGCCATCCTGGGTTCTGGGCGAAGAATCCCAAAAATTCATATGGGTGGGTCGGCCACAAGCCCGGCAAGCGGCCCAGGTGGTCAGGCGACATTGGTGGGGCCCTTGTAGGATTTTATGGACGAAGGAAGGAGAAACAGTCGATTTCAACCATTTTATGTGGGTGTTAGCCCACGGATTCTGGCGCCATCTAGGGTTCCGGGTAAAGAATCCCAAAAAATCGTACGAGTTCATCGGGCACGAGGCCGTCAAGCGGCCCAGGTGGTCCGGCGGCGTTGCCAGGGCCCGTGTAGGATTTTATGGACCAAGGAAGGAGAAACAGGCGATTTCAGCCATATTTCGTGGGTGGTAGCCCATGGATTCTGGCGCCATCCTGGGTTCCGGGTGAAGAATACCAAAAAATCATACGGGTGGGTCAAGCACAAGCCCAGCCCAGGTGGTCCAGCGGCGTTGGCCGGGCCCGTGTAGGATTTTATGGACTAAGGAAGAAGAAACAGGAGATTTCGGCCATTTTCCGTGGGTGTTAGCCCACGGATTCGGGCGCCATGTGGGGTTTTCGGGTGAAGAATCTCAAAAAATCATACCGGTGGGTCGGGCACGAGCTTGGCAAGCGGCCCAGGTGGTCCGGCGGCATTGGCGGGCCCCTAGTAGGATTTTATAGCCCAAGGAAGGAGAAACAAGCGATTTTGGCCATTTTCCATGGGTGTTAGCCCACGGATTTTGGCGCCATCTAGGGTTTCGGGCGAAGAATCCAGAAAAATCATACCGATGGGTAGGGGACGAGCCCGGAAAGCAGCCCAGGTGGTCCGGTTGCCTTGGCGGGCCCCTGGTAGGATTTTATGGCCCAAGGAAGGAGAAACAGGCGATTTCAGCCATTTTCCGTGGGTGTTATCCCATGGATTTGGGCGCCATCTGGGGTTCCGGGTAAAGAATCTTGAAAGATCATACCGATAGGTCGGGTACGAGTCCGAAAGTGGCTCAGGTGGTCCGGCGGCATTAACGGGCCCCTTGTAGGATTTTATGGCCCAAGCTAGGAGAAACAGCCGATTTTGTCCATTTTTCGTGGGTGTTAGCCCACGGATTCTGGCGCCATCCTGGGTTCTGGGCGAAGAATCCCAAAAAATCATACTGGTGGGTCGGACACGAGCCCGAAAGCGGCCCAGGTCGTTCGGCGGTGTTGGCGGGCCCCTGGTAGGATTTTATGGCCCAAGAAAGGAGGCCGGACGAAGAATCCCAAAAAAACATACGAGTTCATCGGGGACGAGCCCGATAAGCAGTCCAGGTGGTCCGGCGGTGTTGGCGGGGCCCTGGTAGGATTTTATAGCCCACGGATTCTGGCGCCATCCTGGGTTCTGGGCGAAGAATCCCAAAAAATCATACTGGTGGGTTGGGCACGAGCCCGGCAAGCATCCTAGGTGGTTCGGCGGCATTGGTGGGCCTCTGGTAAGATTTTATGGCCCAAGGAAGGAGAAACAAGCGATTTCGTCCATTTTCCGTGGGTTTTAGCCCACGGATTCTGGCGCCATCTGGTGTTCCGGGCAAAGAATCACAAAAAATCATACAGATGTGTTGGGGATGAGCCCGAGAAGTGGTCCAGGCGGTTCGGTAGCATTGGCAGGGCCCTAGTAGGATTTTATGGCACAAGGAAGGAGAAACAGGCGATTTCAGCCATTTTTCGTGGGTGTTATCCCACGAATTCTGGCGCCATCCTGGGTTCCGTGCGAAAAATCCTGAAAAATCATACGGGTGGGTCGGGCACAAGCCTGGCAAGCGGCCCAGGTGGTCCGGCGGCGTGGGGTGCCGGGCGAAGAATCCCAAAAAAACATACGAGTTCGTTGGGGACGAGCCCGATAAGCAGTCCAGGTGGTCCGGCGGTGTTGGCGGGGCCCTGGTAGGATTTTATAGCCCAAGGAAGGAGAAACTGGCAATTTTGACCTTTTTCGTGGGTGTTAGCCCACGAATTCTTGCGCCATCTGAGGTTCCGAGTGAACAATCCCAAAAAATCATACGGATGGGTCGGGGACGAGCCTGGTAAGTGGCCCAGGTTTTTTGGCGGCGTTGGCGGGTCACTAGTAGGATTTTACGGTCCAAGGAAGGAGAAACAAGCGATTTTTGGCCACTTTTTGTGGGTGTTAGCCCACGGATTCTGGCGCCATCTGGGGTTCTGAGCGAAGAATCCAAAAAAATCATATGGGTGGGTCGGGGACGAGCCTGGCAAGCGACTTAGGTGGTTCGCCGGCGTTGGCGGGGCCCTGGTAGGATTTTGGGGCCCAAGGAAGGAGAAA
>DF364176.1:7771-29800 GCA_000787875.1 Solanum virginianum | reverse complement strand
GAATTTGCACCCACAATTCACATTTTAACAATGCTATTCTCATTCATATACAAATTACATTAAATATGCAATAACCTCTAAATCAGTCCGCAACAATTACAACATCAATTTGAGCCAATAACATTCATTTCCAACATAGAATTCATAACGACGATGACTAAAACATTAAGCGACACTCATTCGTTTATTGTCATATAATGTGACCTATTTTCGGCTAGCACACCAACATACACATATGGATAATTCTCAATCATTCCTTCACCCTACAATGATCATAATATACTAACTAGGTATTAATTCATAGTTTCACCACAACACATCACAACACAACACACACATACTTACACGGCCCAAGCACCTCACACATAACTCACTTCCAACATTCCATATTTCGTGATTTTCCTCCATTTTAACATACTACAACATACTTACAACTTTTATAACACATAAAACAAGATCAAATCTTACCTTTTCTCTTTAATTCGACAATAGGCTAGGGTTTCCAAAGGTGAAAAATAAAGGGTTGATCGCTCCAATGACACCTCCACGCTACTTAGGGGCCTCAATATAGTGGGTTTACATCAACAATTAATTTTTGGAGTGGCTAGAAATGATCCTAAAATTTTTTCTTTCTCCTTCTCCTTGGCCAAACCTCTTGGAGCTTTTTCAACTTTTGCTCTCTTTTTTTTTCTAATTGTTGGATATAAAGGGAATAAAGTGGTCATGGCCCACTCTATGTGTTGTTCCAATTAAAAGTTGACATAAAATTGTTTGGGCCTCACTTTAATGCCACATGGCCAAGGGCCAAATAATCCATGATTTATAACTTTGGTCCCAAATTTTCCTAATTATTCCATACCAACAAAATTTATGAACAACTTATGTCTCAACATAAAATCAAAGGTCAAAAATCCCGACTTTATATCCTGGAATAGTTTTTGTCCTGAACTTATCATAATTAATTCAGATTATTTTAATGCATGAAATACGGGTTCTAACAACTAGCAAGGCCATTGTCTCCTTTACTGAGGCCTCTACTTCGATAGCCCAAATAGAGGTGCCAAAGGTAAAAGCAAATATTCAGCCTCCTCCTTATATTTCAGAGTTTAGATTTCAAACTCCAACTTTCAATATTAATGATTTTGAACAAATATTTGAAAAATTTCAAGCTTTTGATGCTAAACCTATCAATCTGTCAAATGATTTTGCTGATAAAATTGAGCAAGCACCAGATTTTTAAAGTGTTAAAAATCATACTTTTTCTGATCTTAATAAACTAAAGAGTTCTATGAAGAGACAAAAATACGATGATATACCGCGAATGCAAACTTATTATTATCCACGTCCAACTCCACAAGATATTTTGGTTGAGGAACGTGATTAGAATTTAACTAATACTTCTTATAGTGGTTCTAAAATTTATGAATGGAACCTAGATGGGTTGACAGATCGTTAATTAATAATCCTTGTTCATCGTATGTTAATGTATGCTACTATTGCTAAGAACACTAGTACTAATAAAGATGGTACTAGCAGAAATAATGATAAAAGTGTAGCTAGAATGATTGTTGCAGGATTTACAGGATAACTCCGTGGTTGGTGGGATAATTTCCTCACTCTAGAACAATGAGTCGCCATTATTAATGCGGTAGAACCCGAAGCTGTTGTTGATAACCTAGGCTTTGCTTTAGCAGTTAATAGATAGAATGTTGTTTATACATTAGTCACATGCATTTTAGAACATTTCAATGGTAGATTTACCAACCAGTATGAAAATATTCGTACACTGTTAAATGGACTTAGGTGTAAACATCTAGGAGAATTTAGGTGGTATAAAGACACATTTTTAAGCAGAGTTATGGAGTTACCAAAATCCAAATATGAGTTTTGGAAACAGAAGTTTATAGACAGTTTCCCCCCTCTTTTCGCAGAAAGAATTAGGAAAGCTATGCGAGGATCATCTGAGGTTATTAAATGGAAAAATTTTACCTACGGCAAAATGATAGGAATTTGCACTCAAGAAGGGTTAAACCTTTGTAATGACCTTAAATTGTCTAGACAAATTAAAATAGAGTAGATGAAAGAAAGAGCCCAATTAGGAGACTTCTGTGCTCCGTTCGGGATGAAAGAACCCTTTTCTTATAGGAAAAAGAAAATTAAATACCATAAACATAGAGAATATTTCGACCGTACTTATAGGAAAATAAGATCTAGATATAGATCCAAAGAAGAAAGGAATGCTAGGAAGTCTCACCGTAGATCGACCAGATTTGCTAATAATAGATCTAAACCAGACCTAGCTAAAATTAAGTGTTATAGATGTGGCAATTTTGTACATATTGCCCCTAATTGTAAGCTTGAAAAGCTTAAATCTTTAAATCTTGATTAAACCATGCATGATCAAATTTATGATATATTATACACCTCTGGTTCTGAGTCAGATTATAATTTTGAAACTGGAACCGATTCTGAAGAAATTGATTTGCTTGAATTTTCTGATAATGAAAATAAAAATGAAGTTGATTGTCTTGATTATGAAGGTGATACTTGTACTTGTAATGATGCATTTTATAAATTGCAATCTCAATTTGAAAATTTAAATATGAGAACTATTACTTCTGATAATGTAATAGAACTTTTGAAAGATATTACAGATGAGAAAGTTTGAGATAAGATTCTAAAAATGGCTACTACTACAGAGTCAAAACCTTCTACTTCTAAAAATAATATTCAAAAACAAGAAGATACTTTTGTCTATAATCATCCCTATACCATCACAGAAGTTTATCGACAGATGAAAAAACGTGTTGAAGGTAATACAGAGACTACTTTAGACGATTTAAAAGTAGAAGTTGAAAACTTAAAAAGAGAGATTAAATCTCTCAAACAAAATCAGATGTTAAATGATTATAGGATTTCTCAACTAGAAGATGAAGTTTCCTCAAAAAATCAACATGATAAAGGAAAAGGTATTGCTGTCGAAAACACGGATTTATCTAAAGATCTTGATAAAAAGAATGGCTCATTTCTTGGACTTATGCAAGTAATCACTACACAAAAATGGTACATTAAATGTACAATTTTGATTGATAATCAATTTTCAATAACTGATATTGCTACGATAAATAATAGTGCAGATGTTAGTTGCATTCAAGAAGGATTAGTCCCTTTTAAATATTTTTCAAAAATAACTCATATAGTCAAATCTGCTTCTGGGGATGCTCTTGATATAGAATATAAACTTGTGAACGCCCATATATGTCAAAATAAAGTGTGCGGACCTCACTTTTTCTTTCTGATAAAAAATTAATTAAATCCTCCAATTATACTTGGTACCCCTTTCACTACCGCCCTTTATCCTTATACATAGCTAGATGATAAAGGTTTTAAAGCCAATTGTAAAGGCAAAAAAATTATATTATCTTTTATTACTAAACTCATTATTCGTGATATAAATGCTTTGGTTGATATGAAGGAAAAGCATGTCGAATCTTTACAGCTTGAAATAATTAGTCTAAATATCACTGATATATTAAAGTCTGTTAAAGTACAAGAAAAAATTAAATTAATTTCTGAAAAAATGGTAGTTGATATTTGTGCCGACCATCCTAGTGCCTTTTATAGGAAAAAGCATATTTTCACTCTTCCTTATGAAGATAATTTTTTCAAAGATAATATCCCTACTAAGTCTCGACCCTGCCAGATGAACGCCGAATTAGTTGAATTCTGCGAAAAGGAGATTGATAATCTCTTACAAAGAGGTTTGATAAAACCCTCTAAATCTCTTTAGTCTTGTACTGCCTTCTATATTAACAACGCAGCTGAAAAAGAACGAGGAGTACCCAGGTTAGTAATAAATTATAAAACATTAAATAAACATTTAAAATGGATTAGGTATACCATACCTAATAAAAAGAATTTACTGTTTAGATTATATCATGCCAACATATTTTCAAAATTTGATTTAAAATCAGGATATTGGCAAATACAAATCTTTAAAGAGCATACTTATAGAACTGCTTTCAATGTTCCATTTAGACAGTACGAATGGAATATTATACCATTCGATTAAAAAATGTTCCTTCGGAATTTTAGAAAATTATGAATGATATTTTCAATCCTTATATGGATTTCATTATTGTCTATATAGACAATATTCTGGTATTTTCTAAAACTTTTGAATCACACATTAAACACTTAGATATTTTTAAGAAAATTGTGATACAAAATGGGTTAGTTATATCTAAACCAAAAATGAGTTTGTTCCAAATTGAGGTCAGGTATTTAGGACATAATATTTGTCAAGGAAAAGTAACTCCTCTTCAACGAGCCGTTGATTTTGCCTCAAAATTTTTTGATGTCATAACTGACAAGACTCAGCTTCAAAGATTTTTAGGAAGCTTGAATTATATTTCACCCTTTTATAAAAATTTATCTCGTGACCTAGCCCTCCTTTATGATAGGTTGAAAAAGGATTATAAAGGTACGTGGACTGATAAACACACTGCCTTAGTCAAACAGGTTAAACAAAGAGTTAATGCTCTTCCATGTCTAACCCTAGCTAATCCTAATTGGCAAAAAATTGTTGAAACCAATGCCTCTAATATTGGTTTTGGTGGTATATTAAAACAAATTAACCCCATGATAAATGTGAATGCTTGATAAGATTTCACTCAGGAAAATGGACCGAAGCCCAGAAGAAATATGCTACTGTGGCTCATGAGATGCTAACTATCGTTAAATGTGTTTTAAAGTTTTAAGATGATTTATATAATCAAAAGTTTTTAATAAGAACTTATGCACAATCTGTTAAATATATGTTTGATAAAGATTTCCAACATGATGCCTCAAAATTAATGTTTGTAAGGTGGCAAGTTCAACCAGCCCTTTTTGATTTTGAAATACAATATAAAAAAGGAATTGATAATTCCCTATCAGACTTCCTTTCTCGAGAATATTTATTTAACTTAAATGAATTACCTTCGTTTATATTTCTCTGATAAATTCATAATAACAACTATAAAGGTTGTATCGCTAGGACAAGACATTTTGACAAAAAAATTATATAGTAATTGATGCCATCATAATCAATGAACTATTTTATGATTATGCTTATCTAGATATAGATCTCAAGATATTTTGAAAAACATTTTTGATATAGTAATTGATGCCATCATAATCAATGAACTATTTTATGATTATGCTTATCTAGATATAGATCATAGCGATTATTATTAAACTGTGCAGGATGAATGTATACATGAATTTTATTGACGATGATACTATCTACGCTTTACAAGCGTTGTCTCCTCTATATGAGGATATGAAACAAGACATCCTCTGGTTTTTAATAATAAAAATAATAGATGATGATATTTTGATTTAATATGATTTGCAGCAATGACGGAACCATGGTCGCATATACATGGCCGAGGCAGAACCTCAAACTCACGCGGAAGAGGAAGCGAAAGATCAGCCCCTTCCTACAGCTCATCCTCTTCTACAAATAACTTTTGTCTTAGTGGCTACGTTTAGCAAGTTGTGTTCCTAAACCCCTTTTAAGTCGTTAGTAAGTGGGGTGTCTCTCTCACAGTTAGAACTGCTAAACACATGGGTTTGATAAACTCAAAAGTTGGTTCTACATCTGGAACCAAAGAGGATATATCCTCTATTAACTTGGAAGATATTCCAACCGATAATCCCTTATATGAACAGCTCAAAGCATATACAGATGCAAAAAAGCACAAAGATACTTGTGCTTCTGTATTGGCCAAAGATAATGAAGATGACTAATTATATGAAAAATGGCCTATGCAAGAAATTATATTTCTTATCGACAATACTGATATTCAGTACAGAGATGACCCCTAGAAGATATTCGATAAATATTTGATAAGGAATTTATATTTTTCGGGCGAATCATATAAGACTCGCAACTATTATGAAATCCTTTTGATAAAAACAGGTAGTACGAAATTTCAGCACTTCTCTACTGAAGAAAGAGTTTATAACCTCTCAAAAATTATAATTAAGCAGATTATATCTGTTGCTGAATGGGGACTTTCCACTATGAGGAAAAAATAGATTGATATAAAAATTAGTCATACCGATACCACCCTCAACATGACTTATTGGGATTATATCCAAGCTTTTCATAAGGTGCTTTATTATAATAACCCCAAACATAAGCACACTTGGTTCACAAAAATATGTTCAAAGAATTTTGAAAATCCTATAACCAAATGGTTCCTCAGGTGGTGGACTTTTCATGGACCTTCTGTGAAGATTTTGCCAAATGAATATTTCTATCTTTATGAGGAGTGGAAAAAACTTTCACCTAATTTAATTGATTTATACTGTCAGGATTATGTTCCCAGTTTTAATAAGATAGACCAGATACTATTCTTTATTCAATTCTCTATCCCTTGGATCCATAAATAGATACCCGACTAGGTTATACCTAAGAAGATCAGATTCCCTGTCTATTTCAAATCTACTACAACAACTTCTGGGACAAATTGACCCAAAAGGATCCTCAAACCAACCAACCTTACGGAAAAGAGCTTTTGGATAATATCCAAAACAAACTTTAGGAATATGCTAAGCAGCCACAAAAAATCATGGTTGATGATAACTCAGTCAGAACCGTGGCAAGAAGAATCTCTATACAACCCGGCGATAAAACAGCCATGATTAACCAATATTTAGAAGAAGTTAAAAGGAACTTATTAAAAAATCTAGATGACTGTGATCAATCCGACACTTCAATGAAGAGTGCACCGGCCAGCATAGCCAGTGATGATATTACCAACTTGCAGGATGCACAAGAAGAAGACACAATGACAGATTTCGAGATGGCAGAATGGTTGAGAAAAATCAAAGGCAAGGGTAAGGTATGAGGAAATCAACTTGCACTCAAAGACGAATTCATCGATGGAGACAACATATGAGATATTCTCAAATGGGACAACAAGTTCAAGAAATAATATTTATTTCCAAAGAAAATGTAATTTATGTATTTTGTACGTATGTGGTACAAATTTTCTATCTACCAAGGACCCATATAATATGGGACCCCCTTGTACTATTCATGGGACCTACTGTATAGCGACATAGGACCCCATGATTACTGTTTACTAATGTAGAGGGGCCCACAGAGATACCTTATGTTCCCCTCGTACTTCCATATAAAGAAGAGAAGGTTGAACCTTCAGGAGCATCCGAAAAAGTTCTCTCTCTCTCTAGATATTTCCTCTCCCTTCTCTCTAGAATTCTGGTTTGTAATAAGTTTTTCGGTAATAAAATACTACTATTTTTGGCAAGGCTCCAGCCTAACAAGTACTATTCCACTCTAATACTTTTATTTTGATTTTGTAATTAATATTTGTTCCTGCTCCAGCCGTGACTATGTCCGGCTAAGATAAGTATATATCTATGTCAAAAACCTAACTTCTCTTTTATAATTATTATGAAGATCTAGACTCGACTTTAATATAAGAAAATAGTTATGATTTTGTGACTTGGTTCTGAGATGGTGATACAGTCGAACTCGGCACTGCTATGTTGGCTTTGTCTTAGTGACTACGTTTAGCAAGTTGTGTTCCTAAACCCCTTTTAAGTCGTTAGTAAGTGGGGTGTCTCTCTCACAGTTAGAACTGCTAAACACATGGGCTCAACATTGGTAGTATCAACATTCTGACAGGTCCCATACTTGGGTAAAAGAGTTAGTCCGTACACCCATTAAATCATAATAATTCTCAAATATTAAAGTTTTATCATATGGTCCCTCTGATTGTTGTGCGGACTACTTTACCACTGATCAGCTGATCATTTAATCATAATAATTCTCAAATATTAAAGTTTTATCATATGGTCCCTCTGATTGTTGTGCGGACTACCGCCCGCCATCAGGAGATCCTGAATCAATTGGGCTCACCGTACTATGCAAGAAATTATATTTCTTATCGACAATACTGATATTCAGTACAGAGATGACCCCTAGAAGATATTCGATAAATATTTGATAAGGAATTTATATTTTTCGGGCGAATCATTATTACTATTACTATTACTATTACTATTACTATTACTATTACTATTACTATTACTATTACTATTACTATTACTATTACTATTACTATTACTATTACTATCACTATTACTATCACTATTACTATCACTATTACTATCACTATTACTATTACTACTATTATTATCACTATTATTACTACTACTATTATTATTATTACTATTATTACTACTAGTATTATTATTATATTGTTATTACTACTATTATTATTATTACTATTATTATTATTATTATTATTATTATTATTATTATTATTACTATTATTACTACTATTATTACTATTATTGTTACTATTATTATTACTACTACTGCTACTATTATTATTATTACTGTTATTATTATTATTATTATTATTATTATTATTATTATTATTATTATTATTATTATTATTATTATTATTATTATTATTTAATCTTAATTGGGTTGCTTGATTAATCCCTTTATTCCTCTTCTATTGCATGTGATTCCTCTCCGAGTCCTTGCGGACTCCACCCTTGCATATCGAGTTGTTTCTTTCTCGAATCAACCTCTTCATTTGAAAGGGAGATGTTACAGGTCCCGTAGAGTATTTTACAGGTTAAGGAAGCAAGATTACAAGTTTTTGGTGTTATATACATTAGTGTATACATGATATACGCATCAGTGATACAGAGGCAAAAGGGGCCAAAGCTCAAAATTCCGAACTCTTTCTTTTGTCATCTATTTGTATTTACTTGGATGCTGACATTTATTTGTTTAATTGACTTGATTGAATCCCCAAAGATGAATCATTTGTGTTGATCTACCTTTTTTTTTAAATTATTATGTTGCCACTTAGTTATTTTTTATTTTTTTAAAAACAATTCAAATCATTAATTTGTTCAAAAGGTGTTTCCTTCACTTCAAGTTTCTTTTAAGTTAACTTGACAAATCTTAAGGTTCAAAATTCATAATTTTGAAATCATCTTTACTAAGTCATTTTTTTTTATAAATTTTACTTTCTTTTGAACTGGCTTGGATATCTTAGCTAGAATTTTATACTAAATCAATTTTTTCAAGGTTAGGCAATTATTTTCTTCAAAATATCGCTTAACTTATTTTTAGTTTTATTACCTTAAATTATTATTTCAAAAGTTAGTCAAACTAAGTCTATTCGCCGGATAACCACGTGTTAGCGGCCATTTCGAGTGCGTAAAACCTTCTCAAAGTGGAAATGTGAACCCGTATCTTTCTTTGGATTCTTAAAAAATTTTTTCTGTTTAAGTCTTTTAAAATGTTTTATGATGTTTCTTTACTTTTCCTAAAAATTAAGTGGCGACTCTGTTTAAATTTTGAAAATTTGATTTACTTAAACCAATTGAGTAATAAACCAAATTTTCAAAACCCAAAATCATTTTTCCATATAACAAAAGGCACTTACCAACTCTGACATAACTAATAACTGTGTCTCCACTCTTTCACATGTTCATATGCTCCCATACATAGTCATTTTTAGATCTGCATACATACTTGGATACCAAGATGAATGAGTTCTTGTTGCTAATAAAGTTCATGAGTTATTTCATCTCCTACGCATTTAATTATCTATGTAACCTACTCTTTTCATTATGGTATTGTCTTGTATAGTTATTTACATGTTACATGTTATATCTATGGTCCTACAGCTCCAATATTATGACCACTAAAAGAATCATCTCAAAAGAAATTGAAAGATAAAGTTGTTTATTGATGAGTGGTAGCCCAGGGATGGAAGAATCACCTAGCATGGGTCGATCCCATTACGGGGGGCATCCCTGGGGTGAAAGGAAAGCTTAGCATGGGTCGATCCTGATATTCATTTACCACTGATCAGCTGATCATTTGTATTATATGTTGTCCATGGATTATACAGTAAAGAAAGGTACAGTAATAAAAAAGACATAAAATATGTGATTCCGCAATATGACTAAAGGTGCTAGTAGATCTCCCTAGTAGGAGTACAGGATATCCAGTTGTTGTTACTGAGCTCCAGGTCGCTTTGGGGCTTTGTGTGTCTAGAGCTTGTATTTTTGTATTGTATAGTTAGCTATGAGGCGGGGCCTGTCCCAACCCTTATCAGATATTGTTCCTTATCTAGAGGCTTTGTAGATAATAAAAAGTAAAGTGTAGTCATGTCTCGTACTTTAGACACAGCCTAGTCATATGCATTTCCTTTTGGCTTGTTATTATCATTTACATTCTTAAATACATGCTGAACATGGAAACCCCTTATAACATTCATCGAAAGTGCATCGTTATATGTTGGTTCTTCCGAGCTTTATCGGCAACGGGTGTCAGTCCGCCTTAATGGGACTTTGGGGCGTAACAGTTTTTCCTAAGGGTCTTTTGTGACCTTTTATGCTACCTAAAGACATTCAAATGACCTATACTTTATTCCTCTCATTCAAGTTCATTCTTACACTTAGAATTACATTGAACTCTCCTAGAAACTCTCTCACTCTTGTGAAGACTAACCTTGGAAATCAAGGGAAAACTCCTTTCTTCATCAATTTCTTCTTAAATCTTCTTCATTATCTAAGGTATGTGGGGTTGATTTTTTGTCCCTCTCAACCAAGAAGACCAAACACTTTTCACTTGAATTTCATGAAATTTTGCTTACTTCAAATATGAGTTTTGAATATTATTGATTATTAAATTCGATTAAAGTATAGACCATGATTTATTGTTGATTTTAAGTTATTTTAAACCCTAATATGTTGAATAACATTATAATAAAGATTTGATCATGCATTGTCCCTTTAAAGGTTGATTTAAGCATGGGTAATCAATATTGTGATTTGAATATGGATTTTACTTAAAGATTTACTTGAATTTCATATGGAATGGTTGAATTAAGATTGAACCTATATTGCCCATTGCTATTCACATATCATTCATGGCATATGAATTCATCTACATTGGATTTTATGAAAATTATGAAGTGGGTTAAATCCTCATGTGTTTTATGAAAATGAATTGGATGGTTAAGCTCACTCATTTGGTTATGACAAGAATCTGATTACATAAATGTCTATGATATTTGGCTCTTTGAGCTTATTGGGTGTTTACACCTCATGTGATAATGTGAATGGGCTATTTCTATGCATGAAAAGTAAGATATGAAATGTGATTTGGCATTTGAGCCCAACTATGAGTTGTTATGAAGAATGTCTAGCTTTTAAACCCAAGTGTGCATTGAAATGATTTGATAATATTTGCAACTCTTTTTAAATCATGTATACATATATGTATTCTTATGGGATGATAATTTATCACAGAAGGACTGGGGGTGTTAGGGCTATCCCCAAGGGACCTCTCCTTTTACTTGAACTTTGTGCCAACCATAGGTATATATTTATGAAAATCCTATTCCAAATGGTGGTGCCCGTAAGAAAGGTTAATTCTCCAAAATGAGGGTGCCCATAATGAGAAGAATAATATGATATGATGTGAAAATCCTATCAGAAATAGGGGTTCTCGTAAAGAAAGCTGCTTCTCCAAAATAGGGGTGCCCATAAGGTGAATTATGATTTACCTTTGGCAAGTAGACCACCCCTTTACCGATGTGGGGATTATGTTGGGATTCCAAGTAATAGCTCGCTTGGTATTATATATGGCGGTTGAGGTCACATCCCCACTTTATATGAGTATTATTGCATTTCATGCATCATGGAATTTTATGACATATTGTTATACTACTTTTCTTTTGATATATGCTTCTTTCTATATTATGTGTCATTGTCATGTAACATTGAATGCAGGTTTGGTAAGTCATTTGCATTGCATACTTGCATACTTAGTATATTCAAATGTACTACGCATACTTTTACCTACATGATCTAACCATATAGGGGCTGAGGACTACCTTTATCCACTGTACAACGGTTAGCTTAGATCTTGATATTTGCTTTTGTAGTTAGTCCTACCTTCGAAGGACAAACCACCATTGTTGTACGTAGGTGATTTTATTTATGTTATCTACTTTGAGGGTAAGCCTGGAGAAGTGTCTTGGCCCCCCGTTCTATCTTATGACTAGAGGCATTGTTAGACATCTTGTAAACTCTTTTACATTTATATGCTAAGTGTTGTATTCGCAAAATAGGTTTATGGTTATGGTTGTCTATTGAATATCGTTATGTGGATTGGCTATGAGGATGATGATGTGATTATATGTTATGATGTGAAAGATCCTCAGTCCCGAATTTTCCCCATAGAGTGATCATGCCTACCTGCCCCTTAGTATTTATGTGCTATGTGTTATGTGAATTCATGTTACTCTCTTTTCCTATGACAACCCTATAGTGTGAGTCATATTTCCCCATCTCTTAGAACTATGTGTTTACTATTCATTTACGCTTCCGAACTGATGGTGCGAATATGGATACTTTGAGGCTTGTTTGGGGACTCTCGGGTTTCCATTTGCCATGTCACTCCTAGACCTTAGGTCCGGGTCATGACAATAACATGTGTGGAATAAGAATCATAATCGACAATAAGACTGTGTAAGTTATAACATAAAATTTCAATGTCTTCCCATATATTGGAAAAAAGGAGAATCTACATTCCAAGGTAAAGTCTATCCTACTAAGCGGGTATCATGAACATGTGTTATATGTGGATCCACTAGCTAAGCCATATTGGCAATAATCCTACTGTGCCAATATAGTTATGTGAAAAAGAGATTATTACTAAGGGCCCATTGGGTTGATATCTCCACCTCAAAGTACTTCCGTGCTAAGTCAAAATCCGTCGAAATACTTATCATAATCACCAATCATACTTTTCACAAAATCATAAGGGCTATCATAATTAATAAAGACAGTCATATGGAAAGACAATCAAAGCTATCGATCTAATTCTTAAGAATTTGTTCATACAATAACTTAGTTTCTTGTTATTCATGTAATGTGGATATAGGCCTTCCATCATTACATATTCTATATCATTAAAGAGTGTCACTAGGGTCTTAGGTCACCCCTTCTATAAAATTTCTTGAAAGACTTGTAAATTTATAAGCATGACTTGTAGTAAAAAATTTAGTAAAATCTTGGGTTCGCATTGATATGTTGTGTAATTACAATACCTTTGTCTTCTAAAACTGTGAATAATTGCAACTTCAAGTATATTTTGTGAATATGATGTGTGTTTTATGTTTTTCTATAGAAAAATAGGTGTAGGCATGGATTTTAGGATATTTGATGAAATTGAGCTGAAACAAATGCAAGGAAACCAACCATGGACCCCATCATGGGTAGCGGAGCACACCACGCCTCATGGTGGGCCATCGTGAATGATATATCCTGAAAATCTAGATGAATTTTTCAAAAGTGGGACTGCACAAGACCCACAAGGGTCGTGAAGCCCACCAGATTTTATGGAAGGTTTCATGAAGAAGGACTTAACATCAATGTTGGTTTGCATAGTTGCACAAGTGACTTATCACGAGACCTACCATGGGCCGTAGAGAGTACCACATCCTATGGAGAACTCCTGCGGTGGGGACCAAGCATGGGATTAAAGATAAAGTGAAGTGACACACCACAAGGGTCATAGAGTGCACCATGACTTATGAAGGGCACCTCATAGTCCTACCGAACTAGTTTTCCTATTTTAACTAGGATTAGATTTTTCATGTATATAAATAGAATTTTAAATTATTTTATAATTATTACTCCCTTCGTCCTATTTTATGTGGTACTCTTTGACTTGACACGATATTTAAGGTAAAAAAGAAGACTTTTAAAATTTGTGGTCTAAAATCATTCTTAGATATTTGTGTGGCTAAGAATCATTTCATAAAGGGTAAAAAATGAATTTTAAAGGTAAATTATTTTCAATTAGAGTAAGGTGACATTCTTTTTGGGACGGACCAAAAAAGAAAGGGTGCCACATAAAATAAGACCGATGGAGTATTGACTATGGAAATATGGTGTACGACAGTGAAGTGACTTTGGCTACACTTTTCAAGATTTCATCATTTATTTATGGATTTTGACTTGTGATTTTAATCTTCTCATCTTCTATTGCTATATTCTCCATTTCTTTCTAAAAGTATTACTATGAATATGTATAACTAAAGGCCACAATTAGGGTTATGGGAACCATGACAAAGTAACAACATTGGCAAACGTTTAGGGCAATTTTCGTGGGTTGTGTTGCATGTATTATATTTATCTTCATCTAAAACCTTTTCATAATGAGTGTATGCATTGAGAAGTGACCTGTATTTGTTTCTTGTTTGAGAGAGAGGTAGTGATTAGGAACAGATAATCATAACAAAAGTTCAAGGAAATCAACTTTGTCTAATAACTTGAGCTAAAGTGTAATGACTCGTTAAGTCATTTTGATAATTAGTCCTCTTATTTTTCGAAAATATCCTTCTCATAAATTTTAAATGAGTATGTTGGATTATTCTATAACTATGGTTATTTAGTTTATGGATAAATCTGGATAATTGATTTAATTAGTGGACTAAATGTTAATTTAGTTAACATCCTATACCAATTTGTACATGTACTTGAGAATAAATTAGTGTAATATGTGTCATTTTTTAATCAATTAATTAAGTTGGAAAACAAGAAAAGAAAATAAGGAGATTAGGGTTTGAATGAGATTAACTATTCGTGTGGTTTTAGAAGTGACGAACTCGAGAGAAAAGAAAAATTGTTGGCTTCAGGTGAGGTTTAAATTCTTGTTGAAATCATTAGAGAGTTGTATATTATTAGTATCAATCATATATATGTAATAGAAATTTTAGGAAGTTAAGCACTAAGCTGTCATTGTTTTGCGTGAAACATTAGGGTCCTATATTGCTTAATGTGTAGGAAATTAATGAGTGGATGAATTAGTTAGGAAGGTAGTCTCATAATAGTTCCAAACAAGCTGTAAGTATGTAGTAGCATGATTGGTGGGTAATTAGTATAACTATGTCAACGGTCTACAGGTAACTCTACAATTTGCTTAAATATTTTATATTATAATATTAACTCTTGAAGTTGCTAATATGTATGTCTCGCCTTCATTCTCACCTTCCGCTCAGAGTTTGTAGTTCTCCTTCATCATCACCCTTCTGCCAGTGCTTTTGGTTCATTATTTAGTCCAACCTATTACTATGTTGTGCGCTTCACATATGTATATATTTTTTTGTATTAATATTAGGGGTTTGTATTTTATGAACACTATTATAATTATATTATTTGAAATAATTAAGACTCAATCCTAGGTTTGAAATTTAAGAAAATTGGTTATAGAATAAATTAGACAATTTCGGTCTATGTTAGGTCATATAGTATCATGGGTGTTATTCGTTTCAAAATTTAATTCTAAATTCTTAATTGATTAGATCGTGGTGCTTCAGATTCTATTCAAAAGGAAAAGTCTCAAGTGTTTGATTGAACGTGATTCGATCGTGGTGCTTCAGATTTTATCCAAAAGGGAAAGTCTCAAGTGTTTGATTGAACGTGATTCGACTAAGGCAAATAAATTTCTTAACTTTTGTTAAGTACATAGAATCTTGTGCTTCCTTGTGTGAGGTGTTGAGAATGATTTTGAAAGGTATTGAGTTAATATTGATGTTGTATCAAGACTATGGTGTTGTGAATTGTGAATTGTATTAACATTAGTCATCTTCTTATTATTGTGTAAATATGCCTATTTCCATTAATTTTTGTAACAAGTGTTATGTGAACTGAGAGAAAATAAGAATTTAAAAAGATTGTACCATTTCGAGGGAGTGTCACACACCGCGATGGATATTATGATTTGAGAGTCGTGTCACACGCTGCAATGAATACTAAGATTCGAGGGTCGTCTCGCATGCCTCGACAAATGCATAGATAAAAAGTCCCCCATGGATCCCGGATTGAGAGACAACGGGTGTGTATCACTAGGCTAGACATGCATCATTATACCTGAGATTATTATATTGCATTACGTTGCACATCTTCATCATTTATGAACTCATGAGTGTCTTCTTGTGAAACTTATGATGGATGTACTTGATCCTTTGTGATGTTGATCTATAATTGTTGGTGTGATATCATTGAGCTATACGATATGTGAATTATGAACTGTTCAGTTCGGCTGGTTTTCATGCAGGTTATAGTTGTGGAGGTTCGATTAGAGTGTTAGGAGTACCTGTATCCTATATGACATAATTTTGTGTTTAATAATTCACTTGTTGGGTACCGTGTGTTGGGTACTCACCCTTTGCTACTACATTTTTATAGGTTACGTTCGTGATACCCTCTATTCTTGTCTGAGGCTTCTTGTGGAGATTGTGTGAGGTAGTTGTTTGGCATCCCAGTGGACTTCTCACTCCTATTTATGATTTTGTTTTACTTGAGAGATAATATCATTTGATACTTTTATTTTATTTCGAATCTATTGTAATACATTAAGAGGCTTGTGTATGTGACAAGAAGGTTTTGGAGATTTTTAATTAAGTTGACTTATTATCTGCATTTAAACCTTTATTTGTATTATCCTTCCACACTTTATCATTATAATTGGGTTTTTGGCTGATTTATTTTGATGGGATAAGACAAGTATTACCACGTCTATTTTTGGATGTGACACCGAGAGAGGATAGTAATCTGAGATCAAGACCAAAGGCTAATAAAGCACATATTTTGAGACTGAGAGGAGACAAATGAAGTATGTCTAGGAAGGATCAGGAGGTGAAGTAGTTGTTATCTAACTCTCTCGATTTTGCATGCAATATAATAAACAATAGCCCACATATGTATTGCCTACCTAGTTGCAAGTCATGGAGAACAATCCTACCCTAAGTCTTCTACTACACCAAGTTATTTTCACTCTTTGTTAACTGTTAACTGTCATTATCTTAAAACCAAACCTCTATTTTAATTAATGCACTTTTATTTTTGGGAAATAGAAACTCCAATAGAGAAGTGATTACTAATAAACTTGTTTTGACCTATTCCTTGTGGGATTGAACCTGACTCATAGTTAGGTAAATATATTGCTAATGATTGTCTATATTTCTTTTGAGAAGTATAATTGAATGTTATAAAAAAAAATGGCATCATTATCAAAGAATACCACTTGAAAGTATTTCTATTAGTTGCTTTTTCAGTTGAAGTTCTACTTCCTAATTTTTACCTTTGTTTTTGAGTTTTTGCATGTGTAGGAACCAAGTTTGTATGCCAAACACCCGAAGCATGGGTGTATCACTCGTTTCCTAAAATCCATAGTTATTTAAGTCAATTTGCAAAATGAATGCACAAGAGCGAGAGGCACAAAGGCTAAGAGAGTTAGCTGGACAACAGGCCAGGGATGACGGTGGTAATAGGGAAGAACTGGATGGTGATGATGATGAAGGACTTCCACCTTCTCAGTGTCAACTAGCATTAAGAGGATGTGGTAAATAATAGTTTAATTCTACATATGATAATGATGACATTGATGGTGTGGGAGCCACTAGAGCAATAACCCTCCAATCACCACCCATAGGTATGAAGTTTGTT
Source organism: Solanum virginianum (assembly GCA_000787875.1). Classification (NCBI taxonomy): domain Eukaryota; kingdom Viridiplantae; phylum Streptophyta; class Magnoliopsida; order Solanales; family Solanaceae; genus Solanum; species Solanum virginianum. The sequence continues at coordinate 12,226 of DF364176.1, read as the reverse complement.
ATACCAATACTATGCTCCAAATGCTAACTCTAAAATGATTGTTTAGTGAAGCAGTGGGGAATGATGCAAACCTATACTTGATGAACTTTATGGCTATGTGCAGATCCTCTAAGATTCCTAAAGTTAGAGAAGAAACCGTACGCTTGGGGTTGTTCCCATTATCTTTGTCTGCGGAGGTAATAAAATGATTAAATGAGCTCCCACATAACTTGATCCAAACTTGGAGGGAGCTAAAAGATGCCCTTTTAGAAAGGTTTTTTCCATTATATAAGAAGTTGTAGATCAAAGATGATATTAATGCCCATAAGCAGCTACCATTTGAGGCTTTGCATGAAACATGAGGAAGATTCAGACAAAAGCTGAAGCACTACCCAAACTATAATTTGACGAATAAGCATCTCAAAGAAGTATTCTACAAGTCTTGATATTTTATGACGAAATCAATCATAGATAAGGAGTATGGTGGTTCTTTTATGGCCAGAACATTCTAGGAAGCAACAACAATCTTGGATCAGGTATCAAAGAACAACAAGGCATAGTATACAAGGAATGCAGACTGTGTAGGGTTTATGTATGAGATGTCAACAAAGTAGAGGGAAAAAAAAAGTATGATCAGTTACATGCATACCTAAATAGACTGACTGACCACACATTTGCTAGGTAGAGGTCTAGAGAAAGCCAAAGTGGTGAACACTGCAAGTCACTATACGATATGTGAATTATGAACTGTTCAGTTCGGCTGGTTTTCATGCAGGTTATAGTTGTGGGGGCTCTCATGTTATTATGTTCCAGGGTTCGCGATCGCAATCAACCAGACAGTTGTTCATCGCGATCACGTGAAGGGTCATGATGATCATGATAGTCTAGTCAACCTTGACCATGCAATCACGTAGGAGAGGATCACGATCACGGTGACTTGGTCAATTTGACCTCGTGATTGCGACCAACAATCCAATGATCATGATGGATAGTTGGCCAATGATGGGGTAGAACTAAAATTTCACTATTGTTAATCCCAAAGCCTTTTATTCACTCTCTCCTCAACATAATTCACCAAGAAACACAAATCTTGGAGAGCAAGTTTTAGCTTGCGGTTAGAATTTGGAAGCAAGTTTCACCCCAATTCCTTTTCAAATTGAAGATTGTGAGCTCGGATTGTAATTTATTTTGTTAATTCTTCATTCACCCCCCTATATTTCTAGAATTATAGGTGTAATTGATCTTTGGATTTGATTTTATTATTGGGCTATCGATTTGAACCTTGTGCTTTTGCCATAGTTGATTATTATATTTTAATTCAAGTGGGTTTATCCCTTAATTTCAATTGATTATGGGTTCATGCTTCCTTCTATTATGATTGATGATTTGAGCTTCGAAACTTGAATCTATGTTTAAATCTTCATTTATTGCAAGACATTGGATATTTAAAGTGGAGGGTTTGTATAATAGTCATTGGTCTTTGTTGAATTGGTTGAAGTCTGAGTAGGATTAAGTCAGCTATGGTCTTACATAGGTTTTCTAATCAACCAAAAATAATTTCTAACACTTACATGGTGTTCTCCTTGAAATTCCATGCAAGTTAGTCTTTTAAATCACCTAATTTGGCTTTGAAATGAAGAAGTTATCATAATTGAAACTCTTTCCTTGTTTGTGGTTGAATTCTCGAATTCAATCAGCTATGTACCACTCAACTTTACTTCGGCATATGTATGATTTTTATGATAATTTGTTTTCTACTCTTAATCCTTATTTTTACATTATGCTCTTACAATATAACTACACATTGGTCTTATTTATGTCTACTTATGACTCTTTTAGTAATTGTCTTAGACAATTGACCGCTATTGACATTAGGAGAGTTTTTAGTTTGGCTGAATATTATAGAAGATTTTTTGAAGAGTTTTCTTCCATTGCCTCTCCTTCGACTAAGTTGACCCAAATGAAGGTGAAATTTCAATGGTCCGATAAATGTGATAAAAGTTTTCAAACATTTAAGGATTGCCTTACCTCAACCCCTATTTTGACATTATGGGAAGGATTGGATGGCTTTATTTTTATTTTGATACATCATGTGTAGGGTTGGGTTGTGTTTTGATGCAACATTGGAAGGTCATTGTAATGACCCCAAAAAGTGCCTGAAAATGTGACTCGAAAATGCCTGGAATCATAATTTCCATATATCCCAAAATTCATGCGTTATTTTAAAATTTTGACTTTATATTCTTGTTCAGGGGGTCACATTGAGTGGGAAATGGGTCTAATCCCGATTTTAGACCAAACGATTCACAATTTTGATTTTTCAAGATTGCGAAAAATAGTGGGCATTCGCACCCCTGGCTCGACGCACCAAGGGCGCGCCCCTGTGTAAATTTTGCACAGTTTTTCCTTGTCCAGTCCAAGGCTTTTGGATCTTGGGCCTAAGCTTTTTCATGCATGAAAATACCTATACTTAGCCTTATTTCACCCTCATATCTTCCAAGACATTTCCAAAATACTCTCCTAAACACTTAAACAATATTTCATCTCCTAAATTCAAGTCCAAAAACTCATCCAAATCTAAGGATTTCCCCTCAAGCTTCAAGTCTACATCTCTCATCCAAATCTAAGGATTTCCCCTTAAGCTTCAAGTCTCCATCTCCAATCTTCATCAAATTCATCTCCAAAACTAAGGTATATGGGTTTCTTTCATGGCTTACTTTCACCCATGATACCCAAGCTTCCTTTTCTTAAAAATTGCACGATTTAAAGTTTCTTTACTCATGGGTCTTATTTATTATGAAATTAACTGCATACTATGTTGGGATTTATGAAATTGTGATTGTTTTGGCATGTTTTGAGTTATGGATCTAAGGTCAATTGTGAGATTTGATGAATTGTTTTGATGTATATTGCTTGAGGGTGTTACCAAGTATTGATTGATTGTTTTAGATTGGATTTACTTGCATGGTTTCACTCTTGAATTGCATGGTTTTATACTAGCTTTACATACCCACCAAGTGATTGATAAAATGTCTAGTTTAGGGTTCTTGAGGAATTGATGGTCCAATGCATGTCTTATGAGTTGAATGACTATATGATGATGAAATTAATGTATATATGTGTGTTTAAAACATATAAAGCACCTATGGTATTGCAAGTGAATTGTTGGGCTCTCATGTTATTATGTTCTTGGGAATCGTTGATGAGTTATTGAGTCCTTATGCTACGATTTATGCTTTTGTGAATTGTGAAGCCTACTAGAAGGGGTTATGAACTATGTTATATGTTTTACCCTCTAGTACAAGGCCAATTTCTACACGTAGGGGTTACGAACTATGTTGTACACCTTACCCTCATGTACGAATCAATGTTGCTCACTTACTCATACACATGAAGGGGTTAAGAACTATGTTATGCTCCCTACACTTGTGTATGGTTTGAGGTTGTGCAAGGTACACACATGTAGGGGTTATGACTTATGCTACCTTCTACCCTTATGTGCTATTCACTCACTCATTTCTACATGTAGGGGTTATGAACTATGTTGTACTCTTTACCCTCGTGTATGAATTGAGGTTATGCGATGTACTTGCATCACTCTGCGAGTCGTAACTGTGAGGTACCCTCATGTGTTATTTATTATTTCATGTACTACCATTACCTATTAGTAGGGGTTATGACTCATGTTATATTCCTCACCCTCTAGTACAAGGTATTTGGATAATCTAATTATGTCTCCTTATTATATTAAACAAGTTACGCAAGTACGATTATTTTCAAGCATGTTTTACATCAAGCATTGTTCATGCATGCCATGTTGCTAAGATATTATCTCTTGCTATGATTATGCATTTTGATCATATTGCCTATCTCTTGTTGCATTGCATCCTACATACTTAGTATATTCTAACGTACTAACACATACACTATGCCTACATGATATTACCATGTATGAACCGGTGCCCCGCTTGAGCATCTCCATCCAGGTGGCTAGTACGAATTCACCCCAAGCTTGTTGGTGAGTCCTCCATTCTGGGGACGTTGCTTAAGATCTCTTACTATGTTCTAAACTACCTTTCTTTTATGTAAATGTTGACTACGAGGGTGAGCCCGGTTGCTTGTTTTGGCCCCCACTCTTATCCATGTATTGGAGGTGTTGTTGGACATATCATGTGTAATGTTATGATTATTGACTCTCTCTTGACTCGTATTGTTTATGATATGAAAGATGTCCCTTAGCCCTAGTTATCCCTATTTCTACTCTTTGATGCTATTTTAATTGCTTCAATGACCAAGGATATGTAATGATATGCTATGAGGCTTGTTTAGGGTTCCTTTGGGTTCCCCATTCGCCGGTCACGTCTAGGCCCTATACTTGGGTGGTGACAAAGATGGTATTAGAGCACTAGGTTGTTAGATCCTTTAAGTCCAACACAACGCGTTGATTAGAGTCTTATTCATAGTTGTGTTGTGCTC
>DF364177.1:0-26411 GCA_000787875.1 Solanum virginianum | reverse complement strand
GAGCTGCTTAGGTCTCTTTTTGAAGAGATTTTGGCTGACTTACTAAGGCTATATTAGCCTCACATACTAAGCTGGTGATGCAGCTATTTCACTCATTTTACTTGGGCCAAATGGATCTCCAAAAGCATGGGCCTTGGCTGCCCAAAATGCAGATTTTCCTCTTTTTGTCTTAGGCCCAATTAGTCAAGTATTAGGGAGTGTTGTTGGGCCAATATAATCCTTCATGTTGGCCTATAAATACAGCCCACCTATAGTACTAGAACATGGGCTAACATACCTCCTTAACTCGGACTTAATTCATAATCAAAGTTTCATGTGTGTAGTACAAATACTTATAGTGCATGTGTGGGGTGTTACACAAACAATAAATATAGAGTATATTTAACAGTAATTAAACAATCATATTCAAATATCAAGATGGATAAACAGGATATTAATTATACAATCTATCGTAAAGGACAACCCAATATGATAAGTAAGCTCACAAGATATAATAAATGATAAGTATAGAACTATATGATAAATCCAGAAATATATACGGTGAGGAGAAGCACAAGAAACATGAATCCACAGCACAATATATACAAGACAAGAGATATGGAGTATGAAAATGGAAGATGCAATCAATTAAATAGTAGATAGAAAGATATCACTTAGAAATTTTTGAACGTCATTGAAAAATATTGAAAAGAGATTGTATCTTCACTGATTACCTTGCCGAAAAATTGTATCTTGAAAGATTCTCGCCAGATTCTGGAGTATGACATTGCCGGAGATGCATGCTTCTATCTTGAGACTAAAAAGTCAACCAAAAAAGAAAATAAATCTTCACCAAAAATCTCGCCGGAATATAGAATATGACATCACCGAATCTAAGATTGACGTTATCAAAATCTGGGATAGGAGTGTACTTTTATCTTTGAATGAAAGAGTCAGCCAAAAATTGTACTCAAAACTCTTCCATTCTTTTCTAGGAGAGGAAAGAAGAGAGAATTAGAAAATCTCAAAAACAAGGACAGATCTGGTGAAAAACTAATAGATCTGAAACACTAACCTCAGAATTTGATTTCTTCACTATAGAAGGAAAAGGAGAGTCTTAATGAAAAAATTTCATCGAAAAAGTATAGTTGCCAGAAATCAAACTTTCACGACACCGATGAAGTCAGCGGCGATGAGAAGGAGGGGCTCTGGTGTATGGAAGCAAACGTAAGCTAAGGATGGAAGAGAAGTAGAGAGAGAAAGTCCACATGCACTCAACAAAGTGTTGCAGGTGGGATTCGAACATGGGATATTCGGGTGGGATTCACATAACTTCATGTCCTCGTTAAGAACATCAACAGTAAAATTCTCATATTCATGAACTTGTTTCATGATTGGTTTATCGTCAATCATTTGAAATTTAATTCATTGATCAACAACATATTTTTTCTTTCTGCATTGTCAGCACCATATTTCTTTCTAAATTATCTCATATTTTCTTAGCGGATTTATATATATCAAATAAAGGATTAGTCATATGATTCAACAAGTGTCCTCTAATAGTTTTGATATCTTTTTCAATCTTCTTTTTAGTAGTAGCATCAACAGTTAAAACATTACTAGAATTTGTAAAGTATTAGAACCATCTAAAGGAGGCTCATTAAATAGAACATAATCAACTTTTAATTGTTAAAAAATAAAAGAAATTTGTGACAAACATTTAAAATTGTGACCATCCAAAGATTCAAGCTTTAACAGATCAAGAAAAGTTTTGTTCAAAGAAATGACCATTTACCAATATAGTATGCAAGAAAATCGCTTTTAAATAGTTGAAAAAATAACTACAATATTGATATTGGACTAGAATTACATAACTGATTATAAACACTTTGTCGTGGTAAGCCACTACCTTGAAAATAATTTTGACCTGACAGGAATGTAAATCATTGTAGTTGATCTCTCCCTAAGGTTTCATAGTTACTTTCAAATACGTGTACCCATGGAGGAAAGGTTGGAAGTTGCCCAAACATCAATTGCCTAAAACTATTCAAGAAGAAAAAATGAGGAAGTCAATTTCTTTTCTTTTCTTTTCTTTTTTAGTTAGTTTGTCGTATAATGTTCACAAAAGCCTACTTATATAGAAATTTCAAGCGGTGTTATTATAAAGAACAACATTAATTTTGAAAAAACATTAATTTTGAGAAGCACATTGTAGATATAACTAACAATAAAGGCCACTACATCACATTCTTTAGAAACTCTTCTAATTGTTTTGAAACGAAAATGTTTTTCCTTTGTAGCGTATCTTGCTTTATCTTCTTTGTGTTACACAAAATTAATAAATGTAAAATTAATTATACATATGCAAGGCGCACACTTTGGAGGAATATTATAAATTGATAGAAATGAACATAGTTTGAATATGCCACTTCCACCGTGAAACATGAATTCACATAAATTAATAAGTCTTCAATTTAAATTAATATGTAATAGAATATTATGTATACACCGTTGATAATATATATACAAATCTAATTGTATGTTTCAAAATATTTTGACACAAGTAACACATCTATCGTAGGTACATACCAACATTTATACAATTATGCATATTATTAATGTATTCAAAAAAACATACAAGTAATCTATACACTGCATTTGCTATGTCACATTCAACGTATACAATAAATTTTAAATCAAAATAAATGAGCATACATCAACAAAATCAAGATGCTAAATAAATGTATACAACAATAATTGCAATTTAATTAACGTATGTATAAAAAAATTATATTGCTACATGTTTTCGTAAAATGTCATTTCTAATTTTCAGAAATATAAACACGATTATTATTCTTATATTACCATAGGGAGTGGGATATCCGTAAAATTACATTAATTAAAAAAGTAAATGAAAAATACTATCATAAAAAATGGGCCTTTTAATCTTTGGCTAATGTTTGCCAATAATTTTTAACGCTAAAATTTGCATACCTTGAGTTCCATTCCTTGGCAATAATTAAAAAATATAGGATTAAGCGTCCAAAATTACCAAATGAGAGTTTGAAAAGCTAGCCTTGAATCCCTCAAACTATCTAATCTTTCTAATTGTAAGTACAAGGGAAAAGAAAAAATCTCTTACAGCCCAAATGAAATAGGAAAACTTTTAGGCTTCGATGATTCCTAGCAGAGGCACCACAACTGAATAACACCACAAAGATGTATGATTCTTGTACTCTTCTTGACCTTATAGCCAGTCACTAGGAAAAGGGAGGACATTGCCAGTATCTCCTTCAAAAGAAAATCAGTCACATTTGTTATTTCTATAAATCCTCCTCACGAATAGATTAGAGCCCAAAAATCCAACAGCTCCTGAGCATTGAAGATATTATCAAGTGATTGATTAGAATAGCATCAAACAAAATAAAAGGCCACAGTAGTTCCTCACAAGCAACACATAGAAAGAAACTTATTAATAGATGCATCCTTGTCCAGCGATGAGACAGACAGAAAAGTGAACATAAATCATCACCAACGTAAATTCCTAAAAATGAAAAGCAGATCCTAGTCAAACATTATCACATGACTAGTCTTTAAAACTGGAGCTAATATACTCACTGCAGAGAATCCCTAATCGAAGATAAAACATCAGTGTGTAGCCAAAGTAGAAGCTGGTCTGGAAGAACCCTGACATCTTACTCTTCATATAATAATAATAATAATAATAATAATAATAATAATAATAAACTGAGTGTAGGTATACACAGACAGTGGTAGAGGCAGCTGAGGAAAATGAAGTCCACTGCCAATGATAATTTTTAGCATTTAGTAGGAAATATGATCCCACAATAGTCACACAGACAGTAAAGAGGATCAGAAAGATCAAAAGCATAAATCCATACACGTAGTAAATTTGCAAAAGAACACAATAGAAGAGATTAGCAATGACTTTAAATATTGCAAAAGCCTAGCAGTTTCAAAGAAAACTGTATACGTATGACAGAAGCAATTTAAAAAATAGCCATGTGCAAATAAAAGGCATTACTTTATATATTCTTCTTCAATTTAAAAAAAGTAGACATATGCAAACTACAACAAATCATGATATAAAAAGATTAGGTTGAATTCCCTTAGTTGTCCTCTTTCCATACTAGCCAAGGATAAAAAAATAATGTTCCTCTCTCCCCCGATTCTGTAGGTAAAATAAAATAAACTGAATAGGCCTAAAGGGATATAATATCTGCCTATCCAAAAGCAATGCTCTTCACACTAACCCATGTAATCTTTTTCAGTTAATCTCCAACACATTTTAATTGACATAAAAATAAAAGGAAAAGAATATATTTTTGTTAATGAAGAAAAGAGACAAAGTTACTCCTCTACTCTAATATATTGGTCGCATCTATCCTTCATTATACTATGTGACCAAAACTCACCACTATAATAAGAAATTCCTCAATATACCCTTAATTTGATGGCTTCCCCTTCCAATTACCCAATTTCACTTGATTAGCCATTAACCCGTTACCCAAATAACCAATTCGAAATCCCTTATATTTACTACATTTTTACCAGTGGTATTTCTATATCATCCACTATCATTTCAATGTTAAGTTTCATAGTGAAAGGAATAATCTATGGCAGAAAAGCTTTGCCACTGATTAGACTTTGTGTCAGTTCAATTCTATTTTTTTACTAGACAATCCTATGTAATGAATTTTATTTCAAAAGAAAAAATAGATACTTGGATACTTTAAAGTTTAAAAGGAAATCTAAAATATGTTTTGTTCTATGTGCAGACTGCAGAGATCGTTGAATTAATTTCTTGCCTTTTATTTACAGACATAAATAAAAGTATTTTTTTAATTTAATAAAAAAGAATAGAGAGATCTTTTAAGATCCCTTAACAAAATCATAAAGATAGATTATTATACAGAATATATATAGATCTCGAATCAAGCAAGCGAGAAATGAGAATCAACAATTCAAGATTTAAGTTATCATAATGAGGAAAAATGTTTAATTATAACAATCAAGTGATCATATTTTCTATGATAATTAAGTTCTTAATAAACTATATGAAAACTCAATTTGCTCGGGATACAGTAAATAAAAGGGATTTGAATTATATGAGGTAACAGTAATTGTAATAGGTAAATACGTAATCAAGTGAAATTGAGTAAACGAAAGAGAAATTGGGTAAATCCATTAAACTAAGGGTAATATTTGATAACTTTCTTATGGGTGGGGTAATTTTGGCCACAAATTATAAAAGAGGATAGATGTAACCATTATATTAAAGTTGAGGGGTAACTTTGGCCCTTTTCCCTAAAATGAAAGAGCATCCTACAAACGCAATTGACTATTTCACACAAACCAAATAACATAGATTCCCATTGCTATGTATCGCGACCCTCAACCTCCAATCCTATCTAAGAAGTGGCAGATGAAACAACACAAACTAGCTAGAAAAAAAAAAAGCAAACTATCCAATCAACAGGAGGACCCCTAATTGTATTTTAAATCCATGCATCATTTCACATTCATATTAATTAGAAAGGATTTCTAATCAATTGAAGGATATTCAAGTTCTTTGTATCTAAATATGTCAACTTTTCCCCTTCAGTTTGTTATTCCAAGTAACTTAGTGTTTATAAACCTGACAGAAGATTAAACGGCTCCAAAAAGTACCTAAAAACGTGTCTCGAAAGTGCTAGAAATCTTCTTTTCTATATATCTAAAAACTCATTAATTATTTCAAAAATCTAACTTCATATTCTTGTTCAAGGGGTCCAAATTAGGGTGACAAAGGTCTAACCTCAAATTTAAAGAAAAAAAATCAAATTATGAAATTTCACTTGGTGCGATTTTTCCAAAGCCTCCACGTCCTCTCTGCCAGGCGGAGACATGTATTTTCTGCATAGTTTTTGTTAGTTTATCTAGATTTTTTTAAGTGTTGGGCCTAAGTTTTTCCAAATGTGTTTTTACCTATACTTAGCCAAATTTCACCCTCATATCCCCCAAAATATTTTTCAACACTCACTCAAACACTTAGCTATATTTTTACTCTCAAAATCTAGACCCAAAACCCTCATCCAAAGCTAAGGATTCTCTTCAAGCTTCAAGCCTCTATCTTCAAACTTCACCAAGAATTTCTCCAAAGCTAAGGTATGTGGCATTGAACCATTGGGTTCTTCCACCCATGGTGCCTAGGTCTCTTTTTTACTAATATTGCATGATTTAAAGTTAATTTTACATGTGGGTCTTGTATATTGAGAAATTTACTGCACAATAATTTTTAGTTCATGAAAGTATGGTTGTTTTAGGATGTTTTGAGCTTTAAATCTTGGATCTAATGTTGAATTTGATGAGGAGTTTTAATGTGAATGTCTTGGGGGTGTTGCAAGGTACTGATTGATAGTTTTACAATGGATTTTCTTGCATTATTTCATCTTTAAATTGTATGGTCTTTTACCCCCATTACACACCCCCAAGGTGTTTGATAAAATGTCCGATTATAGTTTCATGAGGAAATAAATGTCCAAAGCATGAGATATGATATGAATGATGTTATGATGATGAAATGAACTTATGTATATGATTATTCATATATGAAATATTGCATGAGACCCTATGATGAATCTTATATAAAGTGTTGTATTAGACCATGCCCGATCTGAGGGAACAAGAGCCTGGGTAACCATGTTGGGGGTTCATATTCATCAACCATGCAAAGGGTTTATACTTTGTCACTATGTTGGTAAGGTGTGATTACCATCAACCATATGAGGGGTTTAAACCACACAGCCACCAAGGATTTTATACCTTGAATAGCTAGCTTGGTCTTTTCTACACATATGATATTCTATATGAGTATGGATTACTTAAGCATGTTTTACTTATGCATTAATCATACATGTCATATTACTATATTATGCCTATTGCCTATTCTTATGCATGTTGACTATGAAGCTTATCTCTTGTTGCACTACATCCTACATACTTAGTACATTCAAACGTACTAACGCATACTCTTGCCTACATGATATCACCATGTAGGAACTGATGCCCAAGTTGATCATCCTCCTATCCACATGGCTAGACGATGCTATTCCAAGCTTGTTGGTGAGTCCTCCATTTTGGGGACTTTGGTTTATGTTTTTTCTCTTATCTATGTATTGAGACACTATCCTATATTCTATTTGATTACGAGAGTGAGCCCGATTACTTTATCTTTGCCCCTGCTCTATCTATGTAAGTAGAGGTATTTGTTAGATAAGTTATGTATTTATGATATGAGATATGATTCCTTGTCTCTTGATGTCGATGTATTCCAAAGCTTTTCCTTAGCCCCAATGCCCTATTCCATTCTACATGTCTTTTATATACTTCCATGACCAAGGATGTGTAATGAAAAGTTAAGAGGCTTATTTTGAGTTTCTTCGGGTTCCCCATTTGCCGTATCATATCTAAGCCCTAGGCTTGGGTCGTGATAAACTTGTATCAGAGCACTAGGTTATTAGATTCTTGGAGTCCAAAACACTATGTTAATTAGAGTCCTATATATGGTTGTGAAGCGTGCCATGACAATGAATAGGAGGCTATGAGGCATTTTAGGAAATGTTTCCCTTTTTCATGTTCTAGGTTGTGCTATAGAGTTGTGATAAGTTTCCCCCCTAATGATTGTTCCTTGCTATGCTAGATCATACCAAACACTAGAGGAAGACGTGCCCAAACTCCCGAAGAGCAACCTACCAATATTGAGCTCTAGGATGCTCTTACTATGCTTGCCCAAGTGGTGGCGAACCAAGTCCAACAAGGGGCCCAAACCCCTCATGCTAATAACTCGGGAGCTAGGGTAAGAGACTTCATGAGGATAAATCTTTTGGCTTTCCATGGGTCAAAGGTGGATGAAGATCCACAAGAGTTTATCGCTAAGGTCTATAAACTTTTGTCTATCATAGGAGTTGGGCCAAATGAGAAGGCGAAGTTGGCGGTTTACTAACTCAAGGGTGTAGCCCAAATTTGGTATGATCAATGGAAGGGTGAGAAAGGCAATGGCTATGTGGTGCTTTGGGAGGAATTCAAATTAGCATTCCTTAATAGGTTCTTCCCTCTTGAGCTTATGGAAGCAAAGCTGGTTGTGTTTATGAACTTGAAACATGGAGTGTAATGGAATATGCCCTTAAATTTAATTAACTTTCAAAGTATGCTCTTCACTTGGTGGCCGACTCTAGTCAAGGGTGAATAAGTTTGTTATGGGGGTTTTTGACTTGGTAAGTGAAAAATATCGGTCCGCCTTGCTTATTAGTGACATGGACTTGTCTTGGTTGATGACATATTCTGAGTAAATGGAAGAAGAGAAGTTGAGAAAAAGAAAGGGCCATGAGGAGCCCAATTTGAGGGCAAGTTCCACAAGGGTGCTAGATTTCTTCAAGGCCAAGGGCCTCCTCATGCTACTAATAAGAGGTTTGCCAATGACCTCCCTAGGCCAAAAGGTATTGGTGGGATAGTTTCTAAGGATGTGTACCCCACATGTGGGAGAAGCCATGAAGGCCCATGTCTGAGGGGTTTTAATACATGCTATGAATGTGGGGAGCTTGGTCACAAGAAAGTAGATTGTCCAAGAAACTATGGCAAGGTCCGGGGTGCTAATACAGTCCCATTAGTTAGAGGTGGTCCTCAAGGTGGTGTCCCAAAGCATAATTGATTCTATGCTCTACATAGGAGGCAAGGTGTTGGTGAACTCCCTGATGTTGTTATCAGTATATTGAAAATCTTTGATCTTGATGTATATGCTTTGATTGATCTGGGTGCCACCCTTTCCTTTGTTACCCCCTTTGTTGCTAAAAAGTTCCATGTTGAGGCAGAGTTGTTGCATGAGTCATATAAGGTGTCTACTCCTATTGGTGCATATATTGTTTCTAGGAAGGTGTATAAAAATTATTCGGTTTGCATCTTGCATAAAATCTTACCTTGTGATCTTGTTGAATTAGATATGATTGATTTTGATGTTATTCTTGGGATGGATTGGTTGCATGCCTACTATGCTTCTATTAATTGTAGGACCCTTAGGGTCAAGTTTCAAATCCCAAATGAACCTGTCCTTAAATGGGAAAGTCATGATGTGGTAATGAGGGGTAGGTTCATCTCTTGCATTAAAGCCCATAGGTTAATTTCCAAGGGGTGTTTGTATCATCTTGTGAAGGTCAAAGTTGTAGAGTCCAAAGTCCCTTTCATTGAGTCGGTCCTGATTGTAAATGAGTTTCTTGATGTCTTCCCAAATAACCTTCCCGGTGTCCCTCCTGAAAGGGAGATAGATTTTGGCATAGGTCTCCTTCCCGACACTCAACCTATCTCCATTCCCCCTTAGTATATGGCCCCGGCAGAGTTAAAGAGGTGTTTGTTGGATAAGTTATGTATTTATGATATGAGATATGATTCCTTGTCTCTTGATGTTGATGTGTTGCAAAGCTTTCACTTATCCCCAATTCTCCATTCTATTCTATATGCCTTTTATATGCTTTCGCGACCAAGGATGTGTAATGACAAGTTAAGAGACTTGTTTGGGGTTCCTTCGGGTTTTCCGTTTGCCGTGTCACATCTAGGCCCTAGGCTTGGGTCATGACAAAAGATTAGACTTTACCTTGTAGTTCTAGAAGGAGGTGAACACAAAATACATCTCAATAAATATGCTTCCAAATGACAGCAATCCTCCCATCAAGGAAACTACAGATGGTGTCAGATACCACTTCTTCTCGGGAATAGGCCGAGGTATGGTCTTGACACGACATGGATGTAACGATACCAAAAAGTGCCCGAAAATATACCTCAAAAGTGCCTGGAATTGTAATTTCCTTATATCTTATAATTCGATATTGAAAAGCCAACTTCATATTCTTGTTCATGAGATTATTTTGAGTGGATGATTAGCCTAACCCCGATTTAAGAGCAAATAATTAGTAATTTCAATTTTCTAAAATGCAAATTCCAGTGAAGCTTGCGCCCCCCCTGGCGCGACTCAGCTAGGGCACGCAGATGAAAAATCCTATTTTCGCGATTGGTCCGCGATGCAGACCTGTGTATTTTCCCATCCAATTAATTTTGTGCGGTCTAAGACTTTTGGGTCTTTGGTCTAAGTGTTCCCAAACGTGAAAATGCCTATATTTAACCATTTTCACCCTCATATCATGCTAAATATTCCCCAATATTTATTCAAATACTTAGCCAAATATTTTACTCCTAAACTCAAGTCTCAAAACCCTCTCCGGATATAAGGATTTCCTCTCAAGCTTCAAGTCTCTATCTCCAATCTTTATCAAGTTCTCAATCATCAAAATAAGAATTAGGCCAAAAATTAGGATATATTCTGGCAAAATCAAAGTTCCATCAAAGAGAAGCAAATGAAAAGCTTCCATAAAAATTCTTGTAGAATTGAGAATGATGTTTTTATTTTGTACATGCCAGATCATGAATTAGTAACTGCTACCAATTTCCAAAAGAAAAATATCAATTGTGTCAAACTTTCCATTTTTGGAATAGTTATAGAATCTCCATGAATAGGATCAAACCTTATTCCATGGTATTCTCCAAAGCTAAGGTATTTGGGTTTCTTTCGTGGGTTCCTTTTGCCATGATACCCAAGCTTCTTTTACTCAAAATTACATGATTTAAAGTTGATTTATTCACGGGTCTTATTTATTATGAAAATCATTACACATCATGTTGGGGTTTATGAAATTGTGACTATTTTACTATGTTTGGAGCTATGAACCTAAGGTCTATTGTGAGAATTAATGAGCAGTCTTGATGTTTATTGTTTGAGGGTGTTACCAAGTATATATTAATGGCTTTACACTGATTTTTCTAGCATGATTTCACTCTCGAATTACATGATTCTAAACTAGCATTACACACCCTCTAAGTGTTCGATAAAATGTCTGATATGGATTCTTGAGGAATTGAAGGTCCAATGTATATCTTATGAGTTGAATGACTATATGATGATGAAATAATGATGAGGTGATGATGAAAGGATGATGAGGTGATGATGAAATGATAATGGTATGATGATGAAAGGAGTGTGTATGTGTGTGTGTGTATATATATAATACTATCTCTATTTAGTGTTAGAGATGACCAAGCCAAGCTCGGGGGGTTATAGGCCCAGGTAACCTATCAAAGGGTTGGTACCTTAGTCGCCTAAGTTGGGAGGTGGTAGGCCTGAGTAACCTTATTGGGGGTTGGTACCCATCAACCTTGATGGGGGGTTTGTACACTGTCAACTTTGACGGGGGGTTAGTACTCTGTCAACCTCGGTGGGGGGTTTGTACTCCATCAACCTCTTAAAGGGGTTTGTACCTCATGCTCCTATCCAAGGGGGTGGTTGGGCTTGGCTTGTAATATAATGGTCACTCCTTACTCTCGTATTATGATCTATATAAGCATGGTTTTACTTCAAGCATCATTCATACATGACATATTGTTAGTATGCTATTCATTGCTTATGATTATGTATTTTGCCTATGATGTCTACCTTTTGTTGTATTACATCCTACGTACTTAGTACATTCAAATATACTAATGCATACTCTATGCTTACATGATATCACCATGTGAACCAGTGTACCGCTTGATCATCCTTCTCCTCCACGTGGCTATTACGACTTTAATCAAGCTTGTTGGTGAGTCCTCTATTCTGGGGACATTACTTATGATCTTTTGCAATGTATGAAGACTTTCTCTTTTGACTTATGTGTTGACTATGAGGGTGAGCTTGGTTGCTTTGTCTTGGCCTCCACTCTTATCTATATAGTGGAAGTGTTGTTGGACATGTTATGTACCTATGCTATGAGCTTGACTCTATTGACTTTTGGTATTTATGTTATGGAAGTTTCCCTAAGTCCCTATTCCTTTGTTTACGTTTATCTCTTATTGTCATTCTAATTACTTCTGCGACCAAGGATGTGTAATAATATGCTATGAGACCTGTTAGGGGTTCCTTCGAGTTCCCCATTCGCCGATCACGTCTAGGCCCTAGGCTTGGGTCATGACAAAAGTGGTATCAGAGCACTGGGTTGTAAGATCCTCGAAGTCCAACCCACCGTGTTGATTAGAGTCTTATTCATGATTGTGTTGTGCACCACAACTATGAGTAGAAGGCTATGAGATATTTTAGAAATGTTTCCCTTCTTCATGTTCTAAGTCGTGCTATAGAGTTGAAGTAAGTTTTTCTCCTAACAAATGTTCTTAGTTATGCTAGATCATGCCTAAGACAAGGGGAAGATGAGCCTGCATGCCCAAGGAACAACCGGCTAATGGAGAGCTTTGGGATGCTCTCACCTTGCTTTCACAAATGGTGGCTAATCAAGCCAACCAAGGAGCCCAAGCCCCTCATGCTCCTACACTAGCCTCTCGGGTAAGAGAATTTATGAGAATGAATCCCCTGTAATTCCACGGGTCAAAGGTTAGTGAGGATCTCCAAGAGTTCATTGATGAGGTCTACAAAATTTTATCCATCATGGGTGTGAGACTGGAGGATAAAATGGAGTTGGCGGCCTACCAACTCAAAGGGATAGCACAAATATGGTACAACCAATGGAAGGAGGAGAAAGGAGTCAACCATGTGGTGGTTTGGGAGGAGTTCAAGGTGGCCTTCCTTAATTGGTTCTTCCCCCTTGAACTTAGGAAAGCTAAGTCGGTGGAATTTATGAATTTGAGACAAGGGTCTTTGAATGTGAGGGGGTATGCCCTCAACTTTACCCAACTCTCTAAGTATGCTCTGCATTTGATGGCCCGACTTGAGATCTAGGATGAACAAATTTATGATGGGTATTTCTGACTTGGTTAATGAAAAATATGGTGCATCATATTAATTAGTGACATGGACTTGTCACGTTTGATGACCCACGCCAAGCAAATGGAAGAGGAGAAATTGAGGAAGAGAAGGGGGCATGAGGCCAAAAGGGCCCACTTTGAGGGTAAGTTCCAAAGGAGTGGCTGATTCCATCAAGCCCAAAGGCCTACTCATGCATTTGATAAAAGGGTCGCAAATGATCTTTCGATGGCCCAAGGTGTTAGGGGTGTGGCTCCGATTGATATGTGTTTGAAATGTGGTAAGGGTCATGGTGGCCTATGTTTGAAGAATACCGATGCTTGTTATGGTTGTGGGGAGTTGGGGCATAAGGCAATAGATTGCCCTCGAAACCACAACAAAGACAAGGAGGTTTATCTATAAGGTGCTAGTGTGGTCCTATTGGGGAGAGGTGGCTGACAAGATGGTGCCCCAAGGCAGAATCGGTTCTATGTTTTTCATGGAAGGCAAGAAGATTGATGAAGTCCCCAATGTTTTTATTGGTATGTTGAAAATCTTTGACTTTGATATGTATGCATTAATTGATCCGAGACCCACTCTTTCTTTTGTTACCTCCTTTGTTGCCTAAAAATTTCATGTTGACCTCAAATTGTTGATGAGTCATATGAGGTGTCTACTCCTATTGATGCATCTATTATTGCTAGGAGAGTTTATAGAAGTTGTCCTATTTGTATTTTGCATAAAATCTTGTCTTGTGATCTTGTTGAGTTGGACATGGTTGATTTTGATATTATTCTTGGAATTGGTTGCATGCATACTATACTTCTATTGATTGTAGAACCCGTAGGGTCAAGTTCCAATTTCCAAATTAACCCATCCTTGAGTACGAAAGTCAAGATGTGGTGGTCAAGGGTAGATTCATCTCTTGCATTAAAGCCCCTAAGTTGATCTCTAAGAGGTATCTTTACTATCTTGTAAGGGTTAGGAATGTGGAGTCTAAAGTCCTTCCCAAAGAGTCGGTTCTGATTGTAAATAAGTTTTTTGATGTCTTCCCAAATGACCTTCCCGATGTTTCTCCTGAAATAGAAATAGACTTTGGCATAGACCTCCTCCCCGATACTCAACCCATTTCTATTCCCCCTTACCATATGGCCCCTACGGAGTTGAAGGAGTTAAAGGAATAATTGAGGGACTTGTTGGAGAAGAGATTTATTAGACCTATCCAATCACCTTGGGGTGCTCTAGTATTGTTTGTGAAAAATAAGGATGGGTCCCTTAGGATGTGTATTGACTACCGACAACTTAATGGGGTCACCATCAAGAATTGGTATGCTCTTCTAAGGATTGATGATTTGTTTGACCAATTGCAAGGGGCTAGCCATTTCTCTATGATTGATCTTCGATCCAGGTATCATCAAGTAAAAGTGAGAGAGTGTGGTATTCCCAAGATGGCCTTCCAGTCTAGGTATGGGTACAATGAATTTGTGGTGATGTCTTTTGGGTTGACCAATACACCGGCCATCTTTATGGACCTAACGAATAGGGTCTTTAAACCCTACGTTGATTCATTTGTTGTGGTCTTCATTGATGACATTTTGATCTATTCTCGTGGTAAGGAAGAGCATAGGGCTCATTTGAGGGTTCTGCTGTAAAGATTGATGGAGGAGAAATTATATGCTAAATGTGAAAAGTGTGAATTTTTATTGAAGGAAGCTTCTTTCCTAGGGCATGTGGTGTCGGGGGATGGTATAAAGGTGGATCCTAAAAAGACTGATGTGATTAGTAATTAGCCTAGATCATTGACCCTATCAGATATTAGGAGGTTCTTGGGCTTAGCGGGCTATTATTAGAGGTTTGTGAATGGGTTCTCTTCTACTACTTCTCCTATGAAATAATTGACTCAAAAGAAGGCAAAGTTTGTGGTCCGATGAATGTGAAAGGAGTTTCCAATCATTGAAAGATAAACTTGTGTCCGCTCATATATTGTCACTTCTGGATAGGCTTGAGGGATTTGTTGTGTATTGTGATGCTTCCCGGGTAGGTTTGGGTTGTGTGTTGATGCAAAATGGTAAGGTCATAGCCTATGCTTCTAGACAACTCAAAGTACATGAACCGAACTACCCTACCCACGATCTTGAGTTAGCCGTCATTGTGTTTGCATTAAAAATTTGGCATCATTACTTGTATGGGGTGCATGTTAATGTGTTCACCGATCATAAGAGCTTACAATACATCTTCACTCAAAAGGATCTCAATTTGAGGCAAAGGAGATGGTTAGAACTTCTTAAGGACTATGATATGAGTGTGCATTATCATCCCGGTAAGGAAAATGTGTTGGCAGATGCTTTGAGTAGGGTGTCTATGGGTAGCCTAGCTGATGTTGATGGTGGTGATAAGGAGATGGCTAGGGAGGTGTACCAATTGACTAGATTGGGAGTTAGGTTGGAAGAGGTTGGTAATGGGGGTATTGTTATTGTTGATGGTTCTAGGTCTTCTTTGATTGATAAGGTGATAGTAAAATAAGATCTTGATCCTTCCTTGTTGGAGTTGAAGGCCTTGGTGAAAGAGGTCAAGGTGGAGGTTTTCTCCCAAGGGGGATATTAAATGGTTATAGATCTTCCTTGATTGATGAGGTGATAGCAAAATAAGATCTTGATCCCTCCTTGTTAGAATTGAAGGCCTTGGTGAAAGAGGTCAAGGTGGAGGTTTTCTCCCAAGGGGGATATAGTGCCCTTATGTACCAAGGTTGGTTATGTGTACTGTGTGTTGATGGTTTGATAGAAAAGATCCTTGTTGAGGCCCATAACTCTTCTTATTCTATCCACTCTAGTTCCATCAAAATGTTTAGAGACTTGAGAGATGTGTATTTGTAGGGAGGCATGAAGAGGGGCATTGCCAAATTCGTTTTTGATTGTCATAGTTATCAACAAGTCAAAACTGAATATCACAGGCCAGGTGGTCTAACCCAAGACATTGAGATTCCTACTTGGAAGTGGGAGATAGTTAATATGGATTTTATGGTTGGGTTGCTCAATACTAGAAAGGGTTTTGATTCCATTTGGGTTGTGGTTGAGAAGATTACAAAATCGGCTCACTTTCTACCGATTAAGACCACATATGGGGCTGAAGATTATGTATAGTTGTACATTCATGACTTGGTAAGGTTACATGGGTTCCTTTGTCCATCATATTGGATCATGGGGCATAATTCACTTCACACTTTTGGAGGTCCTTTCAAAGGGGTCTTGGTACTAGAGTTAAGCTTTCTACAGCCTTTCACCCTTAAACAGATACCCAAGCCAAAAGGACCATCGAACCCCTTGACGATATGCTTAGGGCATGTGTGTTGGAGCTTAAAGGTAGTTGGGATGATCATCTTCCGTTGATTGAGTTTGCCTACAAGAATAGTTATCATTCTAGTATCAGTATGGCGCCATTTGAGGCTCTCTATGGGAGACATTGTAGATCACTGGTTGGTTGGTAAGGTAGCTTTGTTGGGACTAGATCTGGTTATGCAAGATCTTGAGAAGGTTAGGATGATTAGAGAAAGGTTGAAGACAGCTTAAAGTCGCCAAAAGGCCTATGCCGATATGAGAAGAAGGGATCTTGAATTCCAAGTTGGTGATTGGATTTATTTGAAAGTGTCACCCATGAAGGGTGTGGTCCGTTTTGGTAAGAAGGGCAAGTTGAGCCCAAGATATATGGGTCCTTATAGGGTGATGAGAAGGGTTAGGAAGGTATCTTTTGAGTTGGAATTTCCTAGAGAAATGGATTTGGTTCATCTGGTGTTTCATGTGTCCATGTTGAGGAAATGTGTGGGTGATCCGAATGTCATTGTGCTTCTTGATGTTGTGGGTATTGTTGAAGATAATTTAACCTATGAAGAGGTTTTGGTTCAGATTTTGGATAAACAAGTGAAGAGATTGAGAAACAAAGAGGTCACTTCCATTAAGGTCCTTTGGAGGAATCAACAAGTTGAAAGTGCTACTTGGGAGGCCGAGGCGAACATGCAAAAGTGCTACCCTTACCTTTTCCACTCCACTTAAGCCTAACGTATTGATCTAAGTCCTTTACATGATCTCAATTCTTAACTTCAACCCTCATGTCATTGTATATGCTCATGTTTAAATTGACTATGTTCACAATGATTTTACACTTATAATGAGATTTTGAAATGATGCTTAAGTGCATTGTTGCATCTTTATGTGGGCTGAAATTTGTCATGTTTGTATCTCTCATATATGTCTCTTTGACATTTGGGGATGAATGTTCCCAAGGGGGGAGATATTTTAACTACCCTAAAAAGTGCCCGAAAATGTGCCACAAAAGTGTCCAGAATTGTAATTTCCTTATATCTCAAAATTTGTGCGCAATATCAAAAATTTGACTTCATATTCTTGCTCAGGAGGTCATTTTGAGTGGAAAATGGGTCTATCCCTGATTTAAGGGCAAACGATTAGCAATTTTGTTTTTCCAAAATGCAAATTCCAATGAGTTTTGTGCGCCCCTGGCGCGACATGGCTAGGGCACGCAGATGAAGAAATCCTATTTTTGTGATAGGTCTGTAATGCGGACCTGTGTATTTTCTTGCCCAGTTAATTTTGTGCGGTCCAAGACATTTGGGTCTTGGGCCTAAGTGTTCCCAAACCTGAAAATACCTATACTTAACCATTTTTCACCCTCATATCATTCTAAAACATTCTCCAATACTCATTCAAACACTTAGCCAAATATTTTACTCCTAAACTCAAGTCTCAAAACTCTCTCCGGATCTAAGGATTTCCTCTCAAGCTTCATGTCTCCACCTCCAATCTTCATCAAGTTCATCTCCAAAGCTAAGATATGTGAATTACTTTCATGGGTTCCTTTCACCCATGATACCCAAATTATTTTTACTCAAAATTACATGATTTTAAGTCGATTTATTCATGGGTCTTATCTATTATGAAAATAACTGCACATTATGTTGTGATTTATAAAATTGTGACTATTTTACTATTTTTGGAGGAATGAATTTAAGGTCTATTGTGAGAATTGATGAAGGGTCTTGATGTTTACTATTTGAGGGTGTTACCAAGTATTTATTAATGGCTTTACACTAATTTTTCTAGCATTATTTCACTCTCGAATTGCATGATTTTTGATGTGTTGTCAAATTACAGCATATTTGATGCCTAAAACAAGGAATTTTTTGAGTTCTTAAAGCGACCTTTTAGTGTTTTGATGTGTTCTTGTATTAATCTTGCAGAAAAGTTAGGTTGGAATGATTTTGAAGAAAAGTTGCAGATTTTTCTGAAGCATAGGCCATACGAGCCCTCCTACGAGTCGTAGCTAATGCTACAAGTCCACAGATGTGTCGTACCAGGATTCAGAGACCAAAAATCAAAAATCTGCCAAGTGAAGGTCACGTCTATGAGCCTAGCCTATAATTCGTAAGGCATACTACGATTCATATAGGTGGACTCATAGTAAGAATTAGAGAGCTAAAATATTGGATCAAAAATTGAAGACCAAGACTACGAGACCAAGATACGAGTCGTAGCTCGAGTAATGACTCATACCTATGGTTTGTACCAGTTAAGTCCGAGATGCCAAGAACTTGATACGAGACCTCGACTACGACTCATAGGCCAACCTACGAGTCGTAACTGCGAAAGTTATCAAATTCTAGCTGTCTTTTCTGCATAATTCCTAGGGTTGTTTTGTAAATACTATAAATAGTTTAAGTTAGGTTTTTGAAGAGAGTTTGGATAGTAGACATCTCTCTATTACATTTTGAAGCTTTTCTTAGCTTTTTAGAGTAGATTATTGTTCTCTTTGGGAAACCTATTTTGGGGATTGGAAATCTTACTTTGTACTCATTGTTGATCAATCAAGCTTGTGGGTTTGGAACGTGTGGTGCTTATCTTCTCCATTATTATTGGTGAAGCTCTCAACTATGATTATTATGTACATTTTTGTATGTTTTATCTTAGCCATGAGTAGCTAAACACCCACAACTTGGGATTATGGGAACCATGGGTAGTTGACTTTAGATGACCTAGGTTTTGTGCATGTCTATGATTGGGGTTTTGCATGTATTGTTTATTTACCTTCATGATTAATGTTGTTTGGTGGTGGCCAACACCAAACCCTGCCTACTATCACTATCCCGATAAAGGTAGTGACAAATAGGAAGAGAGAAGTAGATGATAGGATTCGGTTAATGTTTTCTCGTCTAATCGACCAAACCTGACCAAGAGGACGATCCTAACCAAGGTAGTGACGAATAGGAATAGGAAAGTAGATGACAATATTCGATTGATGTATTCTCATCTAATCAACCAAATTTGACCAAGGAGAGGTTGACCGGGACAATAGGTAACAGTTAGTTGGCACACCATGGTAGCTGACCAAGCACCATGGTAAAATTCAACTTCACCTTCACAAGAGGGCTGGAAGAACCTAAATTACCATCCTGCATGCAATTCATCGATCAAAGTTATGTTACCTAGAGTAATTGAGTCAACGAGCTATGAGGAACATAATTCCCAAGTTGCCCCCAAAATTGAGTGTTTTCTCGAATTGTAATTAGTGTTTATTTTTAGTTGTCTTTGAATCACAACAACCCCTCCTAGAGATTATAGTTATAGATAATAGGAAGTTATTAGTAGTGAAATCTTATAGTTAAGCCTATATTCCCTGTGGATTCTACCCTAACCTCGGTTAGGTTAATTAGTGATAGCAATTGCTTTTTTATTGGAGCATGACCATCATCAACAAAATTATGGCGCCGTTGTCGGGGAATACATCTAGGTTTTTACTTGAATTCACTATTAGTTAGTCCTAGTATTGATTTCTAGAGTCTCTTGTACTTTACTTTTGTTTTGTTTTTGTTGTTTGATTTCTTTTGCAGGGTTTACTAGGTTGTGTGCCCAACATAAAGAGCCAAGGCAATCCCTTAGCTCCATTAAATTTAGAGATCCATCGACTACCAAGAAGGATGGCTCGAGTGAACGAGGACATTGAGGTTGAGGAGGATGTATATGCGCATAAGAAAGACTTAAGAAGAGAGAAGAATCCACCACCAATGGTTAACCGGCCACAACTTAGAGATTTCAATGCAAATGGTTACAGATGGAATCAATATCGATTAAACCCTATGGCGATGGATGTTACCAGTTCTATAGTACTACACCCTTTATCGGCAGATGCAAAGTTTGCGATATCAAGTGGATTGCTCCGAATGCTCTAAAACTATGGCCTATTCATAGGGTTACCATCATAGGATCCCCACCGTCATCATCAAAATGTCATCTTCGTGTGTAAAAGTGTCATGGGGACACAAAATATTTCTATTGATACCATGGGATTGAGGGTGTTTCCATTGTCACTAACTACAAATGCAGCTATATGGTTGTCTGAACTTTCTTCAAATACTATCACGAGTTGGGCTGAGATGCAGAGGGTATTCCTAGAAAGATATTTCCCAAGGTCGAAAAAGCTGAAGCTTAAGGAGCAAATTAATAACTTCAACAATTGCTTGGAGACTCTCTTAGCACTATAAGGGAGAGATTCACCAAATTCTTGAGGATGGTCCCTGATCACAAAATTGTTGATGATGCTTTGGTCGAGATCTTCTATAGAGCACTTGACGATAATAGCAAAGCTTGCGCCAACACGATCAAGGAAGGTGTTTTTATTGATCATCCATTTGATCTAATGGCCAAAAGAATGGAGCAAGTGGTGAAGACCAATAAAGCATGGGGACAGAGTGAGCATGGTAATACAAAGAGTTCTTGTGCGATCACCATAATAGTGAGAAGGCTAAAGTGAATGAAGAGATTATGAAGCAACTTGCTCAACTCCCTATGAGCATGGATTTGGTTTTGGAACAAAACCAAGCTAGTATGAAGGCAACAGCTCACCAACCCCCAATTATTCCTACGTATGATGAGAAATTCTTTGATGAGGATGCCTGTTATGTGAGCAACCAAGCGGCGGGTTTTCGGAACAACCCCCAAGGGTTCGATTCGGACTGTTAGAGGCAAGGTTCCAGGAATCAAGGTCAAAATTTTAACTGTGATGGGATGTACATAGATAATAGGGGTGGATACTATGAGAGAGAAAAAGTGCCAGATGCAGAATGAAGAAAAGAGGGCTACAGAAATGGTCCTTATATGCCACCACACAATCATGATGCTGGA
This sequence comes from Solanum virginianum, assembly GCA_000787875.1. Lineage (NCBI taxonomy): Eukaryota > Viridiplantae > Streptophyta > Magnoliopsida > Solanales > Solanaceae > Solanum > Solanum virginianum. The sequence goes on along the minus strand of DF364177.1, from coordinate 5,432 downwards.
TCAAGCAATTCTAGGATCGAAGATATGTTTAAAAAGTTGTTGAAGTGAGCAGACCATCAAGATGAGACTCTAAAGGGAATGAAAGCAGATATCTCAAGTATTAATCAAAAGATAGAGTCTCATTCAGTGGCAATCAAGCAACTTGAGCAACAATTTGGACAAGTTTCTTCACAATTGAACAAATGCCAAAAAGGCACCCTACTAAGAAATACGATTCAAAATCCTAAAAATAAAGGGCATTGCATGGCAATGATGACTCGAAGTGGCAAGAGCATAATAGACCCCCCATGTCGGTTCTGGTGGATGAAGTCGACGAGAAGGGTCTTGGTGGTAAAGTTGAAGTTGAGGGAGAAGATCCAGAAGGTGTTGGGATACAACAAGAAGAGATAAGGGAGCATGACAAAGTGAAATCCATCTTAAAACCTCCTTCTCATTTCCCTCAAAGGCTCAGAAAAAGGAAGAGGAGGGAAAGTTCAAACACTTCCTCTCGATGTTGAAGCAACTCTCCATTAACATTTCTCTCCTAGAAGCATTGGAGAAAATGCCTGAATATGCTAAATATATGAAGGACTTAGTCAACAAGAAACACACTTTGAGCCAAGAGTTCTCATGAGAACTCCTATAATGTAGTGTGATTATGATTAAATGCCTTACTCAAAAGCAAGAGGACCCCGGGGCATTCACCATTCCTTGCACTATCAGTGATGTTAAATTTGCAAAAGCATTATGTGATTTAGGAGCAAGCATCAATTTAATGTCTCTTACCATATTCAAAAAGCTTGGCCTTGGTACTCCTACCCCGACACAAATGAGGTTGCTTATGGTAGATCGAACCATTAAAAAGCTAGAGGGAATCCTTTTGGATATGTTTGTCAAAGTTGATAAGTTTATCATTCCAATAGATTTTGTGATCCTCGATTACGAAGTTGATTTTAAGGTTCCCATCATTCTGGGGAGACCTTTTTTGGCCACTAGGAGAGTAGTAGTGGATATAGATTCAGGTCAGTTGCAGTTCAGGGTTAATGATGCAGAAGTTGTATTCGATATTTGCCAATCCATGAAACACCAAGATGAATGTAAGAGTGAAGTGTGGACCCTCGATGATAGTTGACAAAGAAAGATGACAAAGTCGAGCCACGATGTTAAACAAGGCGCTTCTTGGGAGGCAACCCTAGTATTTTGCTAATTATTTTTTTGTTTAAGAGTTAGAGTAGTAGTAGTGTGATTTAAAATTAGAGACAATGATGCAATTTCAAAAGATTTCTGTGCCTTGAAACTTGGTTTTCAGGTGAAAAGTGGAAGAACTGAAGATCTGGAAACATTGGACTTGGAGCAGCTCCTACGAGAAGGCCCATGAGTAGTAGTATTTACTATGACTCATAGTCATGCCTCGTAGAGGGAAACAATAAGTATCTGAAGTTGGCACATGCACTACGAGCCAACCTTATGATTCGTAGGATCCCCTATAAGTCGTAAGAGGGGTTCGTAGTACCCAAGTATAATTTTTGAATTTTTACCAAGTGTTGGGTCTGCTATGAGATTGGGACCTAGGAGTCATAGGATGACCTACGACTCATAGTCAGGGTCTCGTAGCCCCGATCTACAGATTTTTAAAACTCGACCCGATTTGCTTATATAAGGGGTCAAAATAAAATTTGACCTCTATTCCTAATCCCAAACCCTAAATAGGCGATTAAAAATCCAAACTCTACTTCTATTTTCTTTTTCGGCAAAAAGCTCGACCACCCCACATCATTTTTCGGCATAGATTTCACTGAGGTTACCAATTCATAGGGTTTCATCTTGATTTTCAATTTTCTTCACTTTGGTTCACCTCTATAATCAAATTGGTATGCTCTCTGGTTATATTTCTTGATTTTATTGGTGAGCTTCTTCCCAATATGAGTATAGGTTTAGTTTGACCAGGCTTAAGTATACCAAACATTGATTTTTGAGCTAAACTTGTAATCTATGGCTTGTAAACTTTGAAAAAGGTTGAGTTGTAAATTGAACCTTATTGTGATTCTTGAATGGATGATTCTGAGCATGACATTGGTAAATTTTTTGTTTGTATTGTGTTACTATTGTGGGAGTTGAAATGTAGGCAGTATGGGTGTTGTTGCCTGTGTTTGAACATGTGAGTTGTGATTGAACATTGTGAATGGTGATTGCACTCATTTGGAACGTGTATGGTTGTCAAGTGTTAGTTTGTATCGTATTTTATGTTTGGTATGCTTGATGAATTGTAATATTGACATCAACTCTTAGGGATGATGGTTGTTTTGAACTGCTAATGTTAGTTTGGAATTGAATATGTGTCATTTAGTCTTGCTTTGCTCCTATTTGCTTGACTGAGTTGAAATTTAGTGATATATTTGTCCTTCGAGTGTGAAATAAGTAGGCATTGCAGGTGGCTTCTGTGATCAATTACGAGGCACTCCTACGACTTGTAAGTTCCTATATGAGTCATAGTGGTCCCTTGTAGCAAGCATCAGTCACTTGTAATTCTTTCGTATTTCTCATATGAGACCCACATACGACTCGTAGTGAGGGTTTGGTAAACTTGGCTAAGTTTTAAAAATGTTTCTGAAACTAGGTATGGATCAGACCTACGAGTCATAACTATATCTCATATCTGTGATCAGAAAGCATTTTTAAAGGGACAACTGGTTCTACGAGGCTAGTATATGACTCGTAGGTCACCCTATAAGTCGTAACTGTACTCGTACCTGCACATCTGCAGTTGCATCAGTGCATAGTTAACTTTTATTTTGTTTTTGTTTCCTATACTTTGCTTTGTATTTCAGTGAATTAAACATCTGGGATTAATAGGTTGCTTTGTGGGTTGTTTGCAGACAAAGTGCCTCTAAAAGACAAATGGGCTATTCATGCTCTTCAATAGAGGTTGCGGGATGAATCCTCCGATACCGAGCAATCTGAGGGCTTTGTGGAAGTCTACAGAGTCAGGCTAGACCCAGAGGCCAATAGACCTCATACTCAGGCACTTGTAGCACAGATGCCCATGGAAGTGAGTAGTTCCTCCTAGTCTGAAGAGGAGGAACAACAGGGCAATGGGGATGGGTAATATAGTAGCTTACCACAGATGACCCCCTTACATTTCAGCTACGAGTCTGAGTTAAAAAGCACCTCCCAAACCTAGTAGGAGGAGGTCCAGTCCCAACCACCAGTTATTGTAGATTGTGTATCCTTAGAATGAAAGAAATATATGACCGGGGGTTGGAGCCAAAGGGCAAGGCAAGCTGGTTCGCCAATTTTATGAGAAGTCCCGATTGAATGCATCCGGTAATCTTGCTACACTCCGCCGGGGGTTGCCAAAAAACAAAAGGCCAATCGAGTAGCCTAGGCTACGGATGGTGACAGTCTAGGGTAGGACAGTGGATATCTTGGAGGAGACTATTAGACAAGTGTAGTTTGGGCCCAATTATAGAGTGCCTCAGTCCACTAAGGAGTATGATAACCGTATTGATAAAATGAGGAGAACGGTGGCTGGGAAGGATGTCAGGGCCAGGATAGAGTTGCTACAGTGGATCGCTCGTCAAATTTGCGAGGAATGTGTAGAATCGACGTAGGTCACAAACCATACAGATCCCATAGTTAAAGTACACCTATCATTTTGGGCCAAGTTTTGATGGTCCATTATCTGTTGGTGTATTAGGCCAACCTTCACGAATAATATGATCACCCTTGAGAGAGCAGTCCCATTGGCTAGCATCCTAGCTAGCTGTGCTATAGATTGGGCCCGGATCATTTCAGAGCAGATTCACGAAGCTACATCTCGGATGAGCACCTCACAGTGGTTTCTAGTTCTGATCCATCACTATGTAGTGCAACAGGTGTTCCTATCGATCCTCATCGGGACCCTCATGTTGAGGCTATATGCACTATAGATCCCAGCCTGATCAAAGCTAATGAGAATCTGGTAGCCTTACCATGAGCAGCTCCTCCAGTTATCCCAGAGCCATTTCTAGTCGAGCCACAGGTTCCAACTTCACCTCTAGCTCCTATGGGTACTACTCTAGCTACTACAGAACTCACAGCGGCAACCGAGATTGAGTCTACATTATCCACTAGCATCCCAGCACCAGCAGTAGCTATATTTCAGGTTGACCCTTTTTTCTCTGTTGTTTCTTTCCAGGCTTTATTGCGCAGTGTGGCTGTAGTAAAGGGCAAGCTGCGAGAGTTATCAGCACGGTCAAATCGTTGATTAATCAGACTATTCGAGATGCCAAGGAGATGATGTGGGCATTTGCCTGAGATTTAGTTCATGACAGAGTCCAAGATGTTGATACACAGGTCAATGCATTCGAGGCTAGAGACCAGAAAAGGCTTGATGGAGCTAGGATGGCCGATACGAGTGCAATTACTGAGGATTTGGCTAAATTCAAGGCTAACTTATTACAGATGTTGGCAGCTCCTGTTCCAGTGCCAAAGGTAACACCAGTAGATGATGAGGCATTTGATTGGCTCACCGACTATCTGGAGACCCGTGGGAAGAGGCTTGTAGAGCACGATAACCCAGAGCCAACCTCGAAGAAGCAGAGGCAGGAAGGGGAGCCCATACCTAAGAAGCTAGTGCAGGAGTCGCTTTTATTGGCGGCTATTCAGAGAGACCGAGCACACCCCACCCCACCTAGAGAGGGTACTTCTGGCACTGCAACAGAGGAGGAGAGTCAGCCCCGGGCCCCACAGACCATCCAGAGACCGGTGCTTGATACACCAAGATGTTTGACTTCTTTTGACCCCAATTCTTATCTTGACATTTTGGATACTTTGTTCTCTTTTTAGACAATTTTTTTCTTATGTTGGTTTTTGGTTGTATTTTAAATATGTTTTTGTGGATGTTATTTTTACTTCTGCTTTGGATGTTTATTTTTGGGCTTTTAATGAATGTATGTATATATTTCTATGTTATGGTGTTTTATTATTGCTTTTGTCTTTATTTATAGGACAAAGTATCATCTTTTAGTGGGGTGGTGGAAATTATGGATCAAGGTGAAGTCTAAGTAGCCTAAAGTCCATAACTTCCCCTATTTTTGATCTCAAAGTTTTCTTGTCATGCTTCTTTTTTCTTACGGATATTTATTTTCCTGTTGAACCGACATGTTTAGGTAGTGTAAATAATGGGTAAATTCATAGTAGTGTTATTTATTGGCATATACATAAACTTTAGAGTTGTTTTCAATATTTTGATAAAAAATTGGGTACCCTCTTCAAAATTTTTGAGGTCGTGAGTATTGATGCATTCATACATTTTTGAGTATCTGGCAATGTTTGTTCTGATATTGCGAAGGTAAGTTGAGACTGAAAGCATGACCTATGAGTCTATACTTGATTGTGGATGCAATTGCCATGTTTGTTGTGAGATTATTTTGCTGCATTCATGCATCTTGTATGGACTCAGAACTTGCCTT
>DF364178.1:12434-26855 GCA_000787875.1 Solanum virginianum | reverse complement strand
TTAAACACCTACATCTATCTGAAATAGATAAGAAGAGTGTGTGTGTGTGTGTGTGTGTGTGTGTGTGTGTGTGTATGTGTGTGTGTGTGTCCGTAATTTAGCACAAGATACTCATCAATAAAACAACAAGGACTTTTTTTCTTTTTGTTCCATAAATGAGCAGTAGTACCACAAGTTAGACACAAGAATTCCTTTTGACATTGTAAATGAACAATTTAACTTCTCTAGAAGATTGCAGTATTCAGAGCAAAGACCTCTCCAATACGAGGGCTGACAAAATTCAGGTCTTCATGCAGACCCTTCAAGGGTGGATCGTAGGAATCAACAAACTGGATTAACCTGGAAAAGAAAAACACAAAGAAATCAGGTTTACTCCTTATATTTCTTTTTTATATAGAATCACTTCCATTCAGAGTACAGTGGTCAGCACACACAAGAATACAGAATGCCTCATCATAATTAACTATAGGGAACTGACAAAATTTATCAGGTTATGTACAACATTTAACTTACACCATAAACACAATGTCAATAAGCATATGTCAATCCACATAAAGGCTTTTCACTTCATTTAAAGCATCTCTTGTTGGTTTTCTCCAGATAACCCATAAAACACATAAAGTTAGGGCGATCCAGATCCTTTTTTCCCTCTCTTTTTTGTAGGGGGATTAGTCAATGGGAATAGCATTTCAGATGTTCCTTTGTGCTTTCTAGCACTTCCATCTACAAAATGTTTCTCTCAGAATTGTAGGCATCACCTTTTTAAGCCCCAAAAAGATTTAAAACAAGCACTACATCTTTTTTGTCAAATCACAATGCAAAAACAAAAGGTTAACAATTTCCAATTGCTTTTCACATATAGCATATGTTACAACTAAGAAAACTCCTTCCATCAAGTTATAGTTAAACTTCATGAAGGGAAGTCCACCCCAAAAATGCAACTCTAGAAGGCACTTCAGTTGTCGTAGCATTTGCCATGAGTAACAATGAGACTTTATGTCATCTTGGAGAGCATTCTGTGGAAATATTTCAAAGTATACATTCCTAAATGCTTCCACTTGGCCATCTCTATGTCTGACCCATCTCCTAACCATTCTCACTTAACTTGCTTATCAGATTAGATTAAATATTTTCCCAATCCACCAGCTTCCTTCTGAAGTTGACATTCCAGTTGTTCTTTCAACACCGAGTGAGTACTTTTATGCAAAGAAAGACTAAAAGTTCCTCCCTCGGAAGTGTATGCGGTATGCCCAATCCTTGCGTCGTATCAGAATCCAATACTCCAACTACCTCCCAGACCCATGAAATTTCAGGAACTCAACCCACAAATTTCTGATATGTTTCCATGAACAAAATGAGGATATGATGGACACTCACTGCACACGAGCATCATGTTCTTGATTGTACTTCCACAGCCAATGAAAAAGCACCTCAAGTTCCTCAACCCTGGCAGCTTTTATTCTTAGAATGCACGACAATGTTACATCCTTTAATATCCAGTGGGTCTTTCCCAAAAGAGTGGCAGATATGTCAATAGTCTTGCCAGACAAGTAAGCTAGGAGCTAGTAAAAGATTCTTGTGGAGACAGCACCCTTCAGTGCATTTTGGTTCATATGATATGTATTGTCCACTTTATCCCAACAAACCTCACAAAAAGTATAACAAATCACAATAATTAACTTTAAATACTAAAAATCATATCAAAAATTGGTTGACTCTCCAAAGTTCATTTGTGTTGCATAAATTGAAACAAAAAGTAATAAATATTGGGCCCAGGCTAGCACAGTCTCCTGTATCTAGCGTCTTATGTAAGACTTCATTTTCCCCTCCCTTACCAAAATGAGATTTGCCTAAGGTTGGAATACACCCTTCTTCAAAAGCTTGCCAACCTACAAGCCTGTCAATCCTTCTCATTATCCACCCTCATCAGCCTCCCCATCCGTCCTGAATGTCAGACAAACCTGCCATCATGATAAACTTCTAGATTTAATCATGCTTTCTCAAGGGACGGCATAATTCCTCTGAATCCTCTGACGCCAACCTGAGAAACTACAACCGCCCAAAAGGTTACCACATATCATAAAGCTGGATGTAGCTTATTCTTCTTCCACCAGCTCAACCACCATTCCAAACTTTTGACATTATGATCAATTAATTAAAGAATACTGTTGTATGGCAAAGACGAGCATTCCTTTCCATTGCCGGCAATACCAGAAAAACAAGGCTTTACTAAATGGTACAAATATATATGTTAGAAAAGAAGAGGATCCAAATTTTAATGAAAAATCTTACTTCATTAAAAAAAAAAAAAAAAAGAGGATTTTACAAAATTTGGCTCGATGTATCCCCCTCAAATGCTCAAAGTAAATGGAAAGTCATTGTTGGAAATAGCCTCGCCATAAAAACTTGACTTGCCATTGCAGATATCAAGTATAACTCATTTTCTTCACATGCTTGATGTCCTAACTAAAAAGAACCCCATGTATGATACTGATAACCAAGTACAGAGCCTTTTCTTTGTCATGGAAGACATTGGTCTAACTTGATCTAATGGCTCCTTCAATTTCTACTAGCCATGACAACTTGTCCAAACAAAGGCATGTTGTTCATCACATAGTAAAAAGGGCGACTTTGAAAAGAATAAGCAGTATATCAAAATGCAAACCATATATTAGATTCATGCAACACAAATTACTTTAAGAGGTTCACAGAAAGAGAGATTTTGAAGTTACTTAAATTGAAGCTCAAGATCCCAATTCCTCGCCATGAACCACAAATTACTTTTAAGGGGTCAAAGAGAGAAATTTTGAAGTTATTTCCAATGAAGCTAAAGAGCCCAATTCCTCGCCATTAAACACAAATTACTTTAAGGGGTCAAAAGAAAGAGAAATATTGAAGTTATTTAAAATGAAGCTAAAGAGACAAATTCAACCCTCAGCCCCCTCAAAAAAAATTAAGAGAAACAACAATAAGCTAGATCCATAATAAGCCTCACCTGTGATAAAAATCACAGTCCCTATCATTCCTTGCCATGGCATGAAGCAAATTGTAGGTTTGCAACATCATTTTCCTTGGTATCTGTGATGGATGATAAAGAGAAAAACAGTTTATGAAGGCATTAATAAACTATATATAACACGGCATAAAAGTATCAATTCAACAATATACGGAGCAGAAAATAATAGATAGAGAATTGTTTGTGTACTTGCCTTTTCTGAAAATATATTTACACGAACAAAAGCACAAAAAAGGTCCATAAATGCATGCAATATGAGAGAGTTCTGGTGAGGCTGCAGCAAAAGAAACATGTAAATATATCACATATGATTTCATTATAAGAAGACTCAGCATTACCTATTAGTCAAGACAGAAATTTTTTAGGCTATAGCAGTCCTTTTTTATTTGAAAACAGTAAGTTAAGCAATAAAGTTTCTCTCTTGAGCTGAATCAAAGAGCAACATTATTTGTGTTAACAAAAACTTTAGTTGGAAATAGAAAGTTGATATCATCACTCACCAACAAGGTAATCACTGTGCTGCTTAGATCCAATATTAGACGCAAGGCATGTTCTCGAAATGCCATAAGGTCAAGAAGCATCTGGTCAAGATGAGTAAGTTTGATTAAGTGCATATACTATTTATATCAACTTTGCAAATGAAAATAATCCTTTTTCCAATAAACAAGTATCATAAGTATCAAAGAAGAAAACACCCAACAGATGATATCCTGGAAAGTTTGTGCACTTAATCCCAAAATTGATAACAAAATTTGACCATCAACACTATCTTTTCTTGTATTTGATTTCTCACTCTCTTTTGGCTTCATAGTTATGATGCATTCCCCAAACCTTTCATCATTTAAGCAATTTTAGAAGTAGAAGAGCAAGATATCTTACTACTGGTAAATTGGCACACCAATATACCTCTCCCACTCCCATTTTTACACTGTTATATTCGTGCAAGCATCAGTTATAAACTTATTAAGAATTATACAAGATGAACAGGGGCTGGTAGGTCAGCCATCCACAATTCCATTGAAATCAACTCTTTTCTCCTACACGGATCAGTAATGGCTCCTATCCATGTCTAACCAATACTTCTTAAAAACTAATAGAACATCTTAATGCTGCTCGAAAACTATTTGCTAGAAAGTGTCTGACATTTACTGCCATTTCATCGCTTGGCATTCAAGGAAAAAAAATCAACAATGGTTATATAACAAGGAGTAAGGACAATGCTACTCAAAAACTATTTGCTAGAAAGTGCCTGACATCTACGGCCATTTTATTGCTTGGCCTTCGGGAAAAAAATATAATTCAACAATGGCTATATAACAAGGACTACTCAAACACTATTTGCTAGAAAGTGCCTAACATTTACTGCCATTTTATTGCTTGGCCTTCAGGGAAAAAAAATAATTCAACAATGGCTATATAACAAGGACAGTTCCTTGTTATATAGCCATTGCTGAATTATTTTTTTAACTTATTCTTTCACATAACAACATACTCCATAAGTGAATCCCAATTTCCAGAATACATACAGCTTCTACATTCTCTTGCTTTACAACTTAGTTTGTCATGCTTTTATTTTTTTAATCGAAGTAAAAGATTTCACTGATAAAAACAAGGCCACATGCCTGTATAGAAGAGCTATACCAAAAAGAGAGATCCACAAAATACGATTCTCTCCAAAAGACACGCAATCCGCTATACAAACAGAACTACATGAGTGCACCAAGTTATGGGCCTTTAACCCAATCCTTTAATTACTTCTCATGTTTTCTATGGTTCCATGTCCCTGATGATGTTTCCAGTTAATTCTTGACAGCTATGGGCCTTTAACTCAAAATATACCTTACAATTCAGTCCAAAATTTAAAAAAAATTAAATGCTTCAGAAATACTTGTTGTAGTTTTAGTATCATCAAAAAAAATGCAGCTTTACTGCATCTAAGAGTATCATATGAAGCACTGGGATATGGAGAGGAAAGAAAGAAGAAAAACAGAGCAGAGCCAACTTACTTGAATCCCTGGTTCCAAGCTTTGCAAATGGACTTCAGCACCATCATTCATAGCATCCAAAGCAAATTTGTCAATCTACAGTAACAATGGCAGTATATATCACACAAACAAAAGAATATACTTTCCATCAGGAAAAAGCAAATCCCAATATATAAAAAGAGGGCCATATTTTCTTACTCTTTCTAATTGTAACTTGCTGTGGTGCTCCGGAAACTTCTTTGACAGTAAAATACAGATTTTTGGATGATTTGGGAACACACCGGACTTCCAAAATGCTTCAGAGAATGCATGTATAGTTACATCAGGGTAATCTAATATCTGATTAAACCTATACATTTTTGCCATCAGCCCTTCAGCTACTTGGGTGAGTTGGTTTACCCATTGCATGTTCAAGCCTTTATTAGCTGACCCGCTAGAGCTATGAGCACTACCATCAGAGCTACCATTTCTAGAAGCCTTAGGACCTGCTGTTGAAGAAATATCAGGGCCCAAGTACTCAGTCCACCGAGCTGGTCCTTCCCATTCTCTAGAGCGCACTGCAGTTGGCGATGTCGACAACACATCTTCTGCTTGAAACTGCTGCCTCGGTTTAGTCATTGTGAGCACCCAAAGGAGACCCTCACCCTAAGTATAGCTCCTTTTACTGCATAAAAGACAGAAAATTTCATTTCATAAATTCTTAGCTGAAACGCCAGATTCCAACTTAAACCGCTACCAATTAGTTCAACAATCCCTCAAGATGATCACCGGAATCACCAAAAAAAAAAAGAAAAAACACAAATCCTTCTCACGTTAGCATTTCTTCTCCAATGCAACACATACAGTTAAAATGTATGTAATGCTCAACTTACTTCTACAAAGAAAAAGTTAATTGCAAGTATCTTCAAGAAATTACATCAGCTTAAGCACAAAACCAAAACTAAAGCTTCAAAAAGAAAATGAAATGCTCCAACCAAAAACCAATGATTAGGCTAGGAGCTTAATAAGTAGCAGGTGTTGTCTTGTTAATCCATCCATACTAGTAGTAGTAGTATTTCTCCTTATGTTTTTTTGTACTTCGACTATCATATTATTTTGTTGTAGTTACTGTCACGTTATTATCTGTTGTTTTTGTTACTACTTGCTATTTCTTGTACTTCATTTCTTTTCCTGGACTGCTTTGGACTATCTATGGGAAACAACCTCTCTACCTTTGAGGTAGCAGTACGCTACATTCTTACCTCCCCAAACCCCACCAGGTGGGATTATACTGCATATGTTGTTGTTGGTCCAACAAGAAAACAAGGAGATAAGTACCAGAATCAAAAAGGATTTAGCTGGAGCTGAAACATGCAGCATCATTTCTCCTCAAATGCGCCAAATACAACCAAACCTCCTATGAGAACTTTGAACAAGTATACAAACAAATTACAAGAGCCAAAACCTAATAAACATCAATAAACCGAAATGGGTCGAGAAAATAACAGAGAAAAAGTACCAAAGTCAAAATGAAATTCAGATAGAAAACATCAAAGTAGAGATAATGGCAACAAAGCATTTCTACATAATTGCACCAACTAAAGCTAAATTTCTGCAATTTTCCGCTTAATTCTGATCATAAACATGAATACTCAATAACAATTTTGCCCACAAAAGAAAAACACACCAACTCAAGAACTACAAAAAAAAAAAAAAACTAGTAGAAAAAGGTACCAGAATCAAAAGGGGATTTGATTTAAGAAGCAACCATGGAGCAGCTGAAATGGGGCACAAGATTCAAATTCAGATCTGGGTAACATTCAACATAAACACAAAAGGGGCACTCAAAGAAGTAATAGTAGTAGTAATGTGAGGTAGTTATTGAACTCAAAGAAGAAAATGGAATTTTGAAAAAAAAAAAGTTGAAAGAGGGTTTAAGAGAGATAGTAGTAATTATAGTAATGGCGACTAGAAAAGCTCTGTTGTTGCTGGGTATGGTGGTTACATTAAAGACAAATAAATAAAAAAGGACACTCTTCTTTCAAGTCAATTTCTTTCTGTTTTTGCTAGGAAAACAAGGAAACCAGCTTCCCACGATCTTATTCATATTGTTGCACAGAAAAAAAAAAACTCCAATTATTTCTCTCTCTTTCTTCTATTATTAAAATTAATTAGAAAATGATCATAATGTAATTATGAATAAATACATGTAGTACAGCAGATGATCCTCGGAGGTTTCGGATTTGAATCCTAAAAATGAAAAAAAAAATAATATAGGCCAAAAATATAAGTTAGTCCAAAAATATCACTAATTTAATAGATTATAAATATCTATTTTTTATATAAATATTTTATGTCACTCATTTTTAAATATAGTCTTTTTTTCCTAATTTTTTTATTAGCAAAGGTATATTCTATCTCAATTCAAAAAAAATCAATAACTACGTATATTTTTATATTCTAAAATTGTTTATCATTTTCAAAATGAAATTAATGACGAATTACTATGATTTTAATAGGAATATATATCGGGAAATTAAAAAGCATTTTTCACCCATTAAGTAATAAGAAATGTATTTTTAATCAAACTATTAGTGATCGGGGTATTTCTGAACTAAAATATTTGATAATATAAATATTTTTAGATCAAACCATTAATTGTGATTATGTTTATTCGCTTTAGCATGATTCAAGAACAATTTTTACTTTGCTTATATATATATATATATAGATCTATTTGTATAAAGAAAGATTAAGAATCCCCTTGACATAGATTTTGAAATATTTTTTTGTCAGATGAACATTTGGCTGTAGAAATTATCTAGTTTTGGCAACTATTTTTTAAAATTCAAAATCTACTTCTTACTTGTTTTTGGACCAAGATATAAATATTAGTTTCTTCTAAAATTTTCCATGTTTTAAAAAAAATTGATATTTCAAACTGTTTTGCTTTTTCTTATAAATTTACTTCGATTTATCTTATTTGATTTGTATAATTTTTTCTTCAAATTTATTTTTTTAAAAAATTAAAAAAAAAAAAAACACAATGAGGCCTCTTGTCTTCCATGTTAAATAAATATATAAAACCATCATACACATTAAAAATGAGAACAGATGCGAACAAAAAAAAAATTGGAATCAATAGGTTAGATATGTGTACTAATTAATAAGAGTGTTATAAACATATTATATTTACAGTGAATGTCTATTTATGAAGATATACATCTAATATCATTAAAGAGCAATAAGAAATCCTCTCTTCTCCCCTATTTTATTCTTTGTATTGTTTTATACAGTTTCATAATAAAGAGACAAATATTAATTTTTTTATTAACATATTTGAACAACCTAAACTAAAATCTAAAAAAATAAAAGTTTTTATTTGTGATAATTAAATAATTATATATTAATTATAAAAATAAAGGGTTGATGTCATTTCCAAATACTTTCACTATATATAAAAAAAAAAATTTAAAAAAAATGGAGGGAATCTTGTAAGGTGACACAAAATTCATAAATTCTCTTTTCATATTATCAAGTTTTTATTTCAATATCTTATTGATAAGTAAATTAATTTTTTTCACCAAAAATAATCTTGTAATCACTAGAAAAATATTAATATATGTGTTATAATTAATATTTTTTAAAAAATCATTATTTTCTCATAAAATCTTGATGATACACTTAAGATATATCTTCAGACAATGTAAAGCAATTATAAGTGAATATAATAACTCAAATAAAATTGAGGCTGAATATTACATATATTGAAAAAGAAGAAATCGTCGTACTTTCAACAAATATTGAATTGACGATCGATTTCCTATTTTATAAGTATTGAAAAGATCTGTATGATTAAAAACTAAGGATTGCAGTGAATAAATATGAATATAAAACTATATATATTAATTAAAGCACTAAGATTGTCTTCCCACAACGTTATTCCTCGATTTTCATACAATTGCATATGTTCAGATGTTAGAATGCACTTAGTCTCTACATCATTATCCAATTTTTTTTAAGAATTAAGTGATTTATTTTGATATAAGATATTCTCACAATTATATGAATTATTAAAATAAGAGCAATTGATTATGCCAAATAAATCTAGCATTTCTAATGAGAAATTATCAAATGGGGATTAGTACCGCGAGTTGATGTAAAATTTTGTGTGTCAAATTTTAATTTGCTTTTTCAAGCAAAATTAAAATATTATTATGCGCCTTAATATTTGTAACCACTAATCAAAAATTAAGAACAACGTTTAATATTATAATACTCTAATATCATGCAACACATGAAAATCATATGACTTTTATAACTGTTTTGAATTTCACAATCTCAATTAAAAAAATCAGCTATTCATGTTAAAAAGAAAATAATAAGAGTATAATAAGTTGAAGAGAATTCACAAATTTGCTTTGAATATTAAAATTTAAAAGAATAATAGTGTTCTTCCTCCAATAAACACGAGAGAGAAAATCTTAGAAGTAGTTATTCAAAAACTTTCAACTAATGTATAAATGATTATGACTAATTTTTTGACTCTATAAAAAGTATAATAAGACTAAACATAATGATCTACAAAGTTGAATAATAATCTGTTCTGCCGATACAATTTTTTATCTAATCACAATCATAAATTAATCTGTAATTTGTGGATTACCTTAAACTATTCATTGATTGTTTGATAAAAAAATTTATTCTTGCATCGTGGATTAATTTATGGCTCACAACTTGATTAACATTTTGTAAGTCCAATCATAAGTTTGTAGCTCTAATAATAGTCTTCTTTTCATGTAAGGATTATGAATAGAACTTACAAATACAATTTACTTCGTAACTTGACCATTTGTGCAGGGTTTTATTTGACATAATCTCTAAATATTTTCACAATTCAATTTGCGATTTGTAATTTGATATGCAATGATAAATCAGAGTTTTTTTTTTTTTCAAATCTCTTTTCTTTTTAAATATCTTGACATTAAGATTGAAGTAAATTTCAATTCTAATTTTTAAGCTTTTAATTAAATTGGAGAGAACCTTATTCAATATTTTAGAATATGAATCAAACTACTATTATCTATCAATAATTAAAAAAAAAAAGAATTAAGATTTTATATTGCAACAAATAACTAATATTTTAGTAATTTTTTAAAATTATATAATAAGCTATTGCCTCTTTGCATATAAAATTATAAACTATAAATATATATGAACGACTAGTTATATATGATAATAACAATAAAAACAAAGTATTTGGAGGCCCAAGTGTTGAGTTGTTTGTGCACATTTTAGCTCAAGGAAAATTTTGTTGACATCATTAATTTTGAGAAAAAAGTTTTAAAAATATTAGTTATTTAGATGAAATCACATGCCAAACTATCCTCGGGTCTGATCAATTTTTTCCCATTAAAAGATATGAGAAAGAACAATTTCAAATACTCCAAATATAGAATTCAAAAGAAGGGTAAAATTAAATAGTGTTTCATTTTTGAATATTTCAATAATTTAACTTTTAAGAATCCTCTACTTTTGATATAATATAATATCATTTTGGCCTTCTTTTTCAATGGTGTTGGAGGAACCTTTTAATATTAAATTTGCTTCACATGAATTGCCATGTGTGTGAATTGCAAACGTTTACTAAGTTGTGGTAAAATGCGGTAATAATCTCCCAAATAATTTTTGTAACCTTTAACATATCATTCTCTCATTATTCTGCCTCTTTATTATTGTAATTTATGTAACCTTTTGACTATTTATTTTACCTAAATTACTACCGATTATCTTGCTATTCATTACTCATACTATAAATAGTGGTGGTCTTACTTTTGTTTTGATAAGAAAAAAAGAACAAGAAAATGTAGAATGAAGAAAAATGAGAAGTAATATATTGAGGTTAGAATGGTGAAAGAGAGAGTTTAGACAAAGAAGAAAATATTTTAAGTCTCCAACTATAGTGACTATACAAAATAGAGTAATTATATATTGAAGAAAGATGTTCTTTTTTTAGAGTTTTGGACTCTTCAACTAATTTGGAGTTGTTTGAGTCATACAAAGTTATTGAGTTATTGTATTCTGAAAGGGATAAGTCAAGTATATTGCTACTAGATCAATGTAAAATATTCCGCAGCGGACTTAGAATCTTATTAAAAAGAGTGATATTTCATACACTAGGAGGATGGAGTGAGATGTGATATTTAAGTTGCATAATAACTAACCAAAGTTTTAATATATTAAATGAGGAAGTAGTGACAACTATTAAAGGTGGCTCTCATTATATATTTGCCTACATTTATAATTATCTAATCAATCTAACAACATAATGGTAGTTATAATTTCAAAATCCAAAGTACTATGATTAATGGCTATCTGTATATGTTAATTATACATATTTTGTAGAAAGATTTGATTAAACCATGTGCTAAAAAAGCCACAATTGATTGGATTAAGTTAGTTCCTCTTGAAGCTATAATAAAATATTAATACATAGTAAATTGTCCCCACGAATTTCTTTTTAGAATGCATCTGTTCTGTACAGAAGAAAATATATATTTTTTCAGAAAATAAGTTATTTTTAATATTTAATATGTAAGTAAAAAATATTATTTTATTTTAATTTTTAGGTTCGGTGTCGAGGTGGGGTGGGGGGTCAAAAAAATTAACTTTTTAAAAATTTTTTTTTATTGGGGTGAACATAAATACCGAAAAATCAAACTTTTTATTGGGGTTGAACATTAACAATCTACTTTAGATTTAATCTTTTTTGGTTTCAACAGAATAAAATAGGTTGGAACCATTCTAATCCAAATTATATTTGACATAATCCATATTTATCCATATTTTATATGGATGGATTGTGATCCAATTCATTTTGACTCAATCCATCCAAATTCAATCCATCCATTTGCTATCTCTAGAGGTAGTGGTAAGGTCTGCTTACATTCTACCTTCTTCAAAATTCACTTGTGATAAAATAACGTCAATCATTAATGAATGTACCAATTTAAAACTTTGACGAGTAAAAATAAATTGAGGGAGTATTGAATATGTTGTTTGTTAGGCTCTGACTTTTGTTTCACAAACATTAAAATCTGATAGGATAATGTTTTTTTAGTTTCTGAAAAATTAGGAGCTAAATTAAATGCATGCTGCCATAATGCCAGTTAGATACGACGGTAAAGGACCTGAATCCTTATTAGTT
Organism: Solanum virginianum; assembly: GCA_000787875.1. Classification (NCBI taxonomy): domain Eukaryota; kingdom Viridiplantae; phylum Streptophyta; class Magnoliopsida; order Solanales; family Solanaceae; genus Solanum; species Solanum virginianum. The sequence continues at coordinate 14,668 of DF364178.1, read as the reverse complement.
CAGATATTTAGAATTTAAATTTTAAAATTTGTAGCAGTGAACTCATTTAATGTAAATATATATATATGTTTTATCATTCATCCAAAAGATATCTATCATTTAATTACTTTCTCTGCGTTGGTTGGGTGAGTTACTTTCTCTGTAGAGAAGTAAATATAAGATGAAAAATCAAATTGTTATAATGAAATGGCGTTATGACAAATGACCTATTTGTTACTATAGGGAAGATGAAGTTGGTTCTTGGGGAGAGAGTATACCTACAGATGGTAATGATCTTAGTAGATGAGTTCAATTTGCATCACCACAGAGAAATTATTGGACATCCTACCTATCTCACTATTATCAAACTTCCATCAGTGTGAATGTTACACAATGAAGTTCATTAAAAGTCCAGAATGAACCCAAAAATGATAAAAAGGGGGAGGTTTGGGGTGTACAAACTAAAAAGTAGAAACTTTGACTTAACTGATTTCATATCCTTTTGTATCAAACCTACAACAACATGCAGCTGTTTACTACTAATAGAAACCATTCACCTTTGGCTCAAAGCATTTGGTATCATATCCAACTGATCCAAACTACTTATAGGAACCTGAAAATGACGATCCTCTGCCTGCAGGAACAAGTACTACTGAAACAAGATGACCGTGTGCTATTGGGACCAAAACAGTTTCTTTATGTTTGAGGATATCCATATTTTCCTACCACAAATCAACAATAGGGATCAAGGCTAGAAAATGCTCATGTCTGTATGCAATTTTATTTGCAATGACATAATCTCTAGCATCAGCTGGAACCAAAAATTTCAATTCTTTCCGATGTCTCAGCCAAGTCAAAGCAGCAAAGCAGAGCTTGCCTTTTACTATGACAACATCATAAATTTGAACTTCCTTGTCTAGCGCTTCAACGAAGTTTTCTCTTTTATCCTTTTAAGGATTTATACCAGGAACATAAGGAACACGTGGTTTGGGCTCCTTGATTTTATCTGCCATTATTGCTTGAGTAGTTAGGACCATACTAGCAATAGAGACAGCATTCTGAAGGGCACATCTTGAAACACGGCAAGGATCAATAATGCCAGAAGCAAGGAGGTCTTCATATCTTCCAGTCATCGCATTATACCCCACTTTCCAGTCACAACCTCGAACATTTTCCACAACTGTATCTCCATCCACTCCTGCATTTGCAGCTATTAGCTTTGCTGGTGCCAGAAGTGCCTGAAAAGAAGTGTAGAACATTGAATTCTGGAAGCTAGAAAGGTTGTTCATGAGTCCAGAAAGAGTCTTCAACATTCACTTGTCTATATTGACTTTAGTTAGATTCTTTTTTTTTTAAGGGAAAACATATGGGAGAGTAAAGAAGCAAAAGATAGTAGTCGGAGAGCAAATAAACCAGTAGGCAACAATAAACAAATGCATATGTTTCTTTTTCCAACTTGTGAAACAAGAAACTGCCAATATTTAATCCTTCCTCACCCTCTTCTCAATCAGAGAAGTAGCCAACTAAAAGAGCAAGTATGTTCAAATTGAGGAATGCAATATGCCATACCATTCCTATTATGTCAGCACCAATCTGCTCATCTGGATCCCGAAAAGATTCTTTTATCAAGGGTACTTGTTCAGAAAGATGAATAAAAGTGGCACCACCACCAGGCACTATTCCTTCATCCATGGCAGCAAATGTCGCACTTTTTGCATCCTCGATTCTCAGCTTTCGGTCTTCCAGTTCTGCTTCAGTATGTGCTCCTACCTGCACTCATACAGGATCTTATCAGAGGAGATCTTTTTCAAGAGAGAAAAAATATATAAGCACAAGTTCTTAGCAATTTGAACCATTATAACTGCTTTAAAAGTCAATTATAAATTTAAAATTTATTCACTTATAACAATCTGGAGGAATATATGTTTGAATACAACAGATACAACAAACAGGATAAGGTTCAAATATATTATAAATAGTTGTAAAGGGATGTTTGATCCAAAACATTTAAGCCTTAATCAATACAGACCTTCAATATGGCCACACCACCAGAGAGTTTTGCTATTCTTTGTGAAAGCTTCTCTGACAAAGTTCTATTATCTGTTTCTGCAAGATCCTTCTTTATCTGCATTATTCTGGCTTGTATTTCAGCTTTTGTAGAAGGGTGAGCCACGATGGTTGTAGAATTGCTTGTTATTGTTATTTTCCGAGCAATACCAAGCTGATTGTAGCAGTGAACTCATTTAATGTAAATA
>DF364178.1:0-12401 GCA_000787875.1 Solanum virginianum | reverse complement strand
GAGCAATACCAAGCTGATCGGAGGTTGCACCTTCAAGATTCAGGCCCAAGTCTCCACAAAGAAAATCAGCACCTAATTACATTATAATGCCAGTTAGATACGACGGTAAAGGAAATCTTGGAAGATAATTTTCACTTGAGGCAACATTAGGTCTTGAGGAGTCAATATAGCATACGGAACTATTAATGGTCAAGGGAAAACCTCTTTTATGAGAATTTATATAGCAACGTACATTACAGAAATAATTGATAACTTAAAACCAATGTATTTTTTTTTTTTTTTGAAACTGGTAACTTTGACTTAAAACCAATGTATTTGTACTGAAGCATTCCAAAAATTGTGTAAACATGCACTGTGGATTTTACCTAGTTTCAAATCTATCCTCCAGATGAGTTAAAAGTTAAAACTAATGCTCACTCTCTCCATTTCGACACCTTTTTTAAAGTTTGGACACATGTATTAAGTATTAATCTCTTTCGACAATTCAGAATAAAGTATTTGGTTCACCTGTAAACATGGCAATGTCTTGTAATACAGCTTTCTTTCCGTCTCGAAATCCTGGACATTGCACAACAGCAGCATTGAGCTTTCCTTGCTTCTTGTTAATGACTAGTGTTTCTAGCACTTGCTTTGTAATGTCATCAGCAAAAATCAGCAGTGGCACACTCAGCTGAGTGGCCTTCTCAAGCAAAGGAACAAGTTCTTTGACACTACATATCTTTTGATCGGTTACCAGAACTTTAGCATTTTCAAACTCAACTATAGATTTGTCGGGGTTGTTGATGAAATGGGGTGACATGTACCCCTTGTCAATCTGTAGGAAAAGAATGCCTGAATACAAATCAAGAAAATAATGAAAACAAATGGAAGAAAAAGAAATTTACATATGGAGTGGTGAAATTAGTTAAAGAATACAAATGGATAACTAGAGGAGTAGAGGTTAATTCAATGTCTTAGTAGAACTATAATCAAGCAACTAGAATTCTTATGGCACTTCGTTTGAGCTTTCAAATTTGCTTCAAACCTGAAAGTCTTGGCTAAGTTCAGGATCATGTTTTACCTGATAGCTTATTTTTCAGTACAGTATAATTAATTACAATTGTGTGAAATTGAAATCAAAAAGTAACACTTCGAAGAGCAGATATTACCTTCATTCCTTCTTCAACCATGATTGAGGTTTCAGCTGATGAGGAAGATTCAACACATATCACTCCATCAGGACCAATCTTCTTAATTGCCTCAGCAATCAAACTGCCAATGAACTCATCATTTCCAGCTGATATTGAAGCTACGGCTGCAAATAGTAAGAAGAGAGAGAGAGACCAAATCCTTCATTTTTTCTGAAGTGAGTGAGAAATTTTTGAGTTGAATAATATAAGGAATAAAGCAAGTTACCTTTTATATCATCATGTCCTCTAACAGGATGACTTTTCTTCTTCAAAGTTTTGACGAGCTCTCTTACTGTCTGCTCCATACCTTTCTTCATAGCTACAGGGTTAGCCCCAAAATCAACAGCTAACAACCCAGCTTTGATCATCTCACGAGCCAAAACAATTGCAGTAGTTGTACCATCACCAGCTAATTTGTTGGTCTTATGTGCAACCTGCGATAGATAAAAAAATATTTTCCAAGATTAAGAGTTTCTCAAATACTTTTCAACAATCCAAATCATGCACAGGGCCAGGCTCAACTAATAACCTCCTGGATAAGTGTCGCTCCAGCATTTTCAAGTGTATCTGGAAGTTCTATGGCTTTAGCGATGGTAACACCATCATTAATTATTTTTAGCCCCTCAGAGTCAGAGAGAACTACATTGCGCCCTGCATCATTTGTCACACAATCATCACAATCCAAAACAAGCAGGTAGACAACATATCATATATGCCACGTCTAAAAACAAGTTCCTCATGCATATTTGATCAATAAGCAAAAGAGCAAACCAACTTATTTCTTCATGCTTTTTATTTTTCTGTTTTTTGCTTTGAGAAAGGTAGCATTATATATCAGTAGTACAAAGGATGTACAACTTATAAGTGAGAACTCATTTGATAATGCCAAGCAAGTAATTTTCGAAAAACAACTTACAGAATACAACTTTTTGAGGAAAACATTAGAGGTTTCTTCTCCACAATTTCTTGGGGTAATCTAAACAATCACTCTAAAACAAATATTATAAAAATCATGCTGTAGACATAAGATTGAACAAATATTGTGTATTTTGTTTCACAAACTAAAATGTCTCTCAATAAACTGTCTTCTGGGACGGCCAATGGGAGCTACAGAAAAGCTTTTTCACTAATAGAGGGTCTTTTATTTAATTTCTTTCTTACAGCCTGTTTGGCCAAGCTTTAGGGAAGGCTAAAAGTGCTTATTTTTTAAAAGAGGGGTGTTTGGCCAAAGTTTTGGGAGACTAAGTGTTTATGGAGTGGCAAAAACTATTTTTCATAAGCTAAAAAAGGTAGCTTCTGAGAAAAATATACTTAGAAGCACTTACAAAGCTTGGCCAAACACTAATTGTCCATCAGAAGTGTTCTTTTCTTTAAAAGTTTATTCACAAACACAATTCTTGGCTTTAAACTAAAAGTACTTTTCCGAAAAACACTTCTAGAAAACACTATTTTTCAAAATAAACTGATTTTAGAAGTTCGGCCAAATATGCTATTAACCTCTGCTAACTAATCGGGTCAGGTCACCTGAGCACACAGTTTTCACTCAGATCAAAGTTAACCAACAACATTGTTCTCATTAGCTTCATTTTCCATTTCCTCTAATGTATTTATAGGAATTAAACTGGAAATATAGACCAATTATGAAATATATAAACAAGTCTAAAAGAATTTCAAAGAAAAGAACCCATCATACCTCTAGGTCCTAAAGTGACAGAAACAGCATCAGCAAGCTTATTAATACCAGAAAGTAAAGCTCTTCTGCATTCTCTATCAAAAGCTATTCTTTTTGAGCCAGCTCTCACCACCATCAATTTCTTCTTTCCCAAACTTTGCTTCAATGCCCAAGAATTAACCTTTCCTTTTTCTTCCTGAAAACCCAAGTCAAAGAAGAAAAAAATCAGCAAAAACAACTACTTTAACATTTTTACCAAAGGCAAAAGAATTGAATGTATTGTGAGAGAGCTACCTGGAAAGAAAGCTTTACAGGGGAGTATAAAGGTGAAAAGATTGAGAGGGACATCTTGTGGGGGTGGGGGTGGGATGAGGTTTTGCAGACTGGAGGTTTAAGGGATGAAGAAGAAGAGGAGAGATGAAAGAGCTAAAACCCTTACTATAGTCAGGTTAGAAAAAATGACAAAAATGGTACCTGATGTCTGGATAAATATAAAATGATCCTCTAAGTATACTTTTAATCATTTTATATCCTTCATATTTAAGAAAATATAACAATTTCTTAATGAATTAGAATTAACGAGGATTGTAGATAAAATTAACTAAACAATATCAGAAAAATAAAGGTGAATGACAAAAACTATACTTCTAAACGTAATTTCTTAAAATTTCTTTTTTAAGTGTAACAATTTTTTGTCAAATCTTCTTGTTAGAGTTTTGCTAAATATTTAATTTTTTGATAAATTAGTTATGAAAAATGTTTGAATTTCTAGCACTGATTTTGTTGGACCAATTACTTTTTTTGGGGAAAAAAAGCATTTTATTGAGATCTCATGGCTCAACACTACAATATTTTTAATATTCGCAAGGTTTACTTTTCCTTTTATGTTGAAAATAAAATAATTATTCATATAAGTGGGAGTATGGGTTGCCATATGGGTTGTGGCTTGTGGGTTGTAAATGAAAATAATCATTGTTGTTGGCTATATATTTTATTGGTTAATCAACATTGTGAAGCCATTGCATTGGCTATATATATCTTCACATTGTGCAGAGATAGATAGTGACATATACGAGTGCAAGAAAACTCAAGTACGGAGCAATATATTTTCTCCCTTTGTCTCTCTTCTGTTTTAGTTTTATCCCCTTAAATTTATTCTAGTTAATTTAGATTATTTTATAACACGTTATTAACACGAGATTCTACCATTTGAAGGCTAAGGTATTATTATTTTGATTATATTCATTATGTTTAACCTTGCTAAACTTGAGTTTGTTGCACTTCAAAGTTCTGACAAAAACTATTTTTCATGGGTACTGAATGCTAAGATCCATTTGGATGCAATGGGTCTTAGAGACACCAGCAAAAATAATAAAAAGTATCAAACAAAACTGTGCTAAAAGCAATGATATTCTTGCGTCATCACATTGACAAAGTTCTGAAAATGAAATATCTCACAGTCAAAGATCCACTTGTTCTGTGGAATAACTTGAAAGAAAGATATGACCACTTAAAGATGGTCATACATCCAAAGGCACGATATGATTGGATACATTTAAGACTATAGGACTTTAAGTCTATTCATGAGTATAATTCTGCCATGTTCAGAATTACTTCTCAATTGAAACTATGCGGAAGTACTATTAGTAGTGATGATATGTTGGAAAAAATATTCTCCACATTTCATGCTTCGAATGTGCTGTTACAACAGCAATATCGAGAAAAAAATTTCAAGAAGTATTTTGAACTGATTTCCCATCTTCTCGTGGCTGAACAAATGAATATTTCATCCAGAATTTATATTGGAGACTTAATTAAATTTGGAACTAATGAATATTTACATCCATTAGTTTACAAGGGATCCAATGCCGATTTTGATAGAGATCCTGGTTGCTCACGTGCCTTTATCCTTGGAGGCTCAAGTAGAGGCTCATTTACTTATATTTTCTCATATGAATCTTTTGTATCCGACTATTGAGAATCCCATTTTCATACCAACACAAGATATGCTTATTAGATTCTATGTATTAATGAGCGGAAATCATCAAGTTATTTATGTAAATAGATATAATTCATGTAATCGCAAAAATCATCAAAATCAAAAAAGAAGCGACAATAGTTATTATACCCTTTTTCAAATTCCTATGATGCAATTGGAGCTTATCAGCAAAAACAAATTGATTTAAATAGTCCTTCGCACACTATAGGGATCTCAGAAATAATGCTTCCAACAATATTTTCTTTGTATTTAGAGCTCGAATTCGAGAATTTTGATTAAGGGTAAAGTCATCCCACCATGCACCATAACTCATGTGAGTGCTTCCTACTTGCTTAAAAGTGATCTTCACCATTCAACATTATTGCCATATTGAAGAAAACCATCTACCACATCAACTTTGCCTTGAAAATATTGTAAAGGGTGTGGGAATTTATAAATGCAATGCCAGAAGAGAGGAAAAACTTGAATTTAACCTAGATGAAATTCAACGCTCAAAAACACTGAATTATTTGCAAAGAAAGAGCAGAACTGCAGGAGTGAACAAATGTAGTATCAAAGACCAAATAACTATTCAGCTTCCTGGGCTTAGGAATAAAGCCTCTTTATGCATTGTGAAAATTCCTGCAGGAAATTGTGTTCTTGTTCAACTTTGTGAGGTTTCAATCAGTGCTTCGCGTCTTCCTCATCACAAAACTTGGTATACTGGTCAGGGTCCATCAACGATTTGACCTCATCTGTTTTGTCCATCTCAACTTTTATAATCCATCCTTCTTGGTAGGGACTCCCATTGATCTGAATTTAACAAATTGCATATTTGATCACATACCATACACAGATGAGTAAAGACGAAATGTGAAACAATATCATACAGCTGAACTACAATAAAGAACACTTGATTAAATTCAGCAAAAGGTCCGGGATACTAGTCTTGGAGTATATGCATTGTTGATTTGAGCTATAAATATCAATATTTTGATGATGTGTTGTGAGAGGTGGAGAACTTTTCATTTACCAGTTTATATCCTCGAAGAAACAGTGGTCCGATTATATAAACGTGTAAGTTATTAACTATTAGGAGGTACAGAATAAACACTTTTTTCTATAGTGTTGCCCTAATAATAGGTTTTAATAGTTCATAGAGCTCAGAACTAATAGTTTTGTCTCTGCAGATTACCAATCTGCTATTAAACTATTATGACAGTAGTAGAAGTGTACAGCAACTACCTACACCTCAATCCCAGATTAGTTTGCGCGATGTGAATCCTCATTATCCATTTCACTCAATTTGGACCATATACATCTCAACTTACAATCAACTGAAGAAATTCTTGGAAAAGAACCAGAGGGGAAAAGGGGGACATCATTTGCACACAATATCAATTAATAGAGCTAAGAACATCTTCTTCTCTGTTGATAGCGATAAGTTTTTGCATTCCTATGATAAGCTCGACTGAACCCATGATCCCCAGTAGTATGTCGTCAGTATATCGCACGTAACAAACCCTTATATTAGCCCAGCACTATATATATGGGGAGGAATGCATGATAGAGATGATCATACTAATGTAGACAACGAAAACCATATACACTTGTTTGAATAGTTTAGAGTCCCACCAAACCAGTGCGAAATGGACGGGTGGTCTATTTATATGGACTAGGGAAATCCTCCCCTTGTGAGCTAATTTTTGGGATGAGATAGGCTTTCCAGGCTTAGCTCATTTCCAATGCAGATGAATAAACTGGTAATTTCTCTTTCAGATGTTGCTCTGGGGATAGAGGTTTAATTTGCTTTGGTTATGTTGTACGTATTATAAAGAAGAAGATTCCCCTGAGAGGGTGGATGTAATTCCCTAGTGCCATAGATTTACAATATGCAAAACGGAGAGAAGTGGTGGGATACTTTCACCAAACTGGACTGAAGATAAACCTACTTGGTCTCAGGTATAGAATAATGGAAAATATTCTCCTTACTTTGACTTGAAGCAAGTGCCCCAGAATTAACACTATAAGATCCATTCAAATACGAGATCGCAATAACATCTACCAGAATGCTAGCTTCATCATTTTATTCTAACCTATATGGCTATACAACTAGATCACAGATCTATGATACTCACCAGACCAGGAGAGGAGTCGAGTTTCTCATTAACTTCCACAACCTTCCCTGAAACAGGAGAATTGATATCGCTGGTGGCCTTGACACTTTCAACAGCACCAAAACTGCTAAATTGTTTCACAGAAGCCCCAACTTCAGGTAATTCAACATAGACAACATCACCTAAATGATCCTGAGCATGATCAGTGATGCCAATTGTTGCAGAATTACCATCAACTTTAACCCATTCATGAGATTCTGCGTACTTCAAATCCTTGGCCACTGTAAAAAATTTAACACAAAACCATTGTAACATCATGTTCATATTCAAACAATGTTTCAAATTCTGTTTGTTGCTTTCCTTCATTTTTTTTTAAATATTACTTTTGGAATTTCTTTAGTTTTTGTACTCCTTTTTACCTCAGAAAGGAGACAGGGTGTTATTTATATGTATCTGCGCATCCAGTCATATATAAGTTGTTGCTACATTATGCAAAAGTGGGGACTTTTGGGTTTAAGTGTTTCTATGGTTTTGTCAAAAATGTACTCCTTTATAATCAGTGAATTCGGACAAAACATGGAAGTCGAACAGATCAATAGCTACATGATAGGAAACAAAAGCACTCTAAAATTTGCATATCGATAATTCAGGATCTTGACAACATCTATTAACATAAGTTGCACAAAGACATAACTCATTATAATTATTTAGACTGTAAAAATATTTCGACCACATCTTATTGGAAAAAAATAAAGCATATAAACAATTTTTATCCAACTTAATTGGACAATGTCAACGCACAACAATCGGAATAGGTTATCATTGAGTTCACTTTCCTTGGCGCCTTCTTATTTTTAAGGTCAGGGAATGAAAGATTCTATAGACTATAAGCTAGCTCCCTACAACTCATATCTGAAAGGATCAAACACGTCCAGATCAATATAATATGGAGATTGACTTTAAGATATCATACATCATTAGTGAATCAAACTCATGAATAGGAATCTAGCATGTTCTCTACATATAGTTATGAACAAAAGTCATCCAATACTACAAGACGCCTTCAGTTTTACAGGGAAAATATAGAGGACAGCGAAAAAACAAGGCATGTGGACTGAAGAATTTCACATAGTTACAGAAAATTGTTCAGCTACTCCTGAAAACCTTACAGAATCTGCAGTTCACAACCATTTACTAGAGAGTTCAAGAAAATAACAACTATAATGGGCCATGATTCAAATTAACTATCTTCATAATCCCTGCTTGAGAACTTCTATTTGAAATACATGAATGCAAACAAAACAAGAAGAAACATGGATACATTTTATCAAGTTTATCAAGTCACCATCATAAAAATTCCATATGCATCTAAGGAATAGATTCAGAGAGCAAACAACAAAAATATTAGTTCTCAAATAACATCTGCAAAAAAAGATTGACAAACACACAATATCCTAAAGATTTATCCAAAAAAAGAAAAACACCACACAGGATACCCAACCACAACCTTGAAACACTTCAGATTACCAAAGTTGACATGTGGCATAACCAAGAATAAAGTAGAAACCCCTAACATGATAATCTTTCCACTGATTATATGTGTGCAGACCTTAACACTAACTCATAAAGATGGAGAGACTGTTTCTAGAAACTCTCTTTTGCACTTTAAAAAAATTGCACAAAGAAAACGACAGCAACATTTTCCGATCAGTGTATCCGTACAAAGGAAACACCCTGCTAAAATCCTGGATACATCCCATAGTACAAAAAAGGTGACAAGAGTACAAAACCCAAAAACTGAAATAATAATCTCTCAACAACCCAACAAACCTTCTACTGATCTAAGAAATCACATAAACCCCACACCACACTTCCAAAAATCAGATCTTTAATCAAGAAAATAACAGATCAAGCAAACTCTTGAACAAAAAAAATTACTAAATGAACAAGATCCACATAAGTCAAAGCAAATAAAGAAAATGGTAAGTGGGTAATTCCAGAAACAAGCATATAACTCCATTACCAGTGGCAAAAGCCCTGTGAAATGTTGAGATCTTGAGATATGAAGCAGCCCTTGAAGCCCACAACTTTGTTGCCATATTTTTCTTTAGGTTTCTGCTTTGGATATAGAGTTTGTGGCACACTTGTACTATGTAAATGGAAAATAAATAGTAACAGCAGTAGTATTGTAATGGAAGAAAGTGGAAGCAATTAAAATAGGGAAGACAATGGTGGCTGGTGGGTCGAGGTGTCAACAAACTTATACAGCAAAAGTTGGTGAGTGTGCTTTGTATTTTAGGTGTCACTTTGTACTGAATTTGTTGGTAGCTCCATTCCGTGAGGGGAGTCTCATAGAAGATATCCTGTTCCCTACCTTTTATTTATCGCAATTTTTCTTTTTTTGACAAATAATTGGGATTTTTTTTTCTTCCTTCGTTTTAATCAAATTTACGAATTCTGCACAAAATTTTAAATTTATTTTAAATTATATTTTAAAAATTTTTAATATATAAAATATGATTCATAAGTTTATTTTTCATAAAAAAAATTCATAATTTTAAATTTTGCAATAAAAGATACTCAAATTTGATAGGAAAGATTTCCTGTACCGTGAAATAATTTTATTTTTAAAAAAATTAATTACTACTGTTCTTGATTTATTTGAATCAGTAAATCTTTATAAAATTATGTGTATTTGAAAGTTCATAAAAAAATATGTTTAAAAATATTATTTATAAAAGGACATGAAAATAAGTGATTTGTTTAAAATAGCTTTGTTTATGATCGAATTATAAATGAAGATTATATAATAACTAAATTATTTAAATAGTTTGCGTTGGGACTATGTACTTGATTGATTTGGTTCAATGTTGAAGTTTATTGTTTCGATTTATGGATTATTGAGTTTGTAAATATGCTAGATCATTGTAGAATCCTTAAAATATCTACTTATCTTTTATCGACTATTGGCCATCACCGATTCAGTTGTTGATTCAATCCTTAAGATTTTACACACAAAAACATCACTAAAAATCATTTAGAAATAAAATGACAAATCAGATAAATGAGTTGATAGATTATGTCTTTATGTCTATATTCAATCACTTGTCGTCTTTTAGACTCATTTTCACTACTACCACATTCGTATGATGAAATAGGGCAAACCAATTGGACTGATTTCAAACTTAATATACTGCTATTATATTCACTTTAGGGAATGGGGTAAATTTGTGGGATGAATTTCATGACTTTTCATTAAAAAATATATTATTTTTGTCATGGTGATCACTGTATCATCACTATGATGCATTGCGACTCAAATTTAATGTTTTATCCATATAAAGAAGTGTGGAATTCAAACCCAATAACTTATCATTATGGTGCATCGAGATTCAAATCGATTTCTTACCTCCTCAGTGCGATATTACTTGAATTTATCGTCTTACCTTTAAACATTTTCTATTAAGTTGCATTTAGAGTTTCGGACTTTAACTTGTCGTCTTACCGTTTTGATGCAATAGGATTTGAATCTATTGTTTTACCTTTAACCAATGGTATAATAGAACAAAGTATGACACGATTCACTTTTTGAGTCTTTCAAAATATTTAAGTAAAATTTATAAAATATTTACTTCATATATAATATTTTTAATTGAAGTATTTATCATTTTTCCTTCTTGATTGTCATAACGAGATCAGCCAGAAGATGAGTTGAAGAAAAGCTCAAACTCAAAACTTAATTGGCTAGAGATAACATGTTATAAAAAATGAATAATATAAAACAAGAGATATGGATAAAGAGATATAGACAAAAGATATGGAGAATATCATATAGAGATCATCTTATTCAAATGTCTTTTAGTTTCAATAACAATTCTATTTATAGATTGAGAAATCATCACAAAAGTCATCATGTTAAATTTAATTAATAAATACATTCTTATCGAAAAATGATCCATAAAACATACGGAATATGTATACATGAATATAAGTGATTCATGAATAAACTTAAAGGGACAATCCAGTAGTTCAATAAATTTATAATAGTTTGAGTTTTTTGTTTTTAATGAGTTAAATTGATAGTAAATTAATAATTTATAAAGTTTTTGATTTAGTGTTTAGTTTAAGATTTCATTTCTTACTGACTCAAACTTTCAATTGTTTTACAAGATGTCCCAATTAAGTTTTCCTGATAAGGTTTCTAATGAGACAACACTTGAAGACATATTATGAGATGTGTGTATTTTTTTTTTCTTTATTAGGTTTTTTTCACTAGATATGTTTTAGTAAAGTTTTAATGAAACACATTATATATGGACATCCAATAGAGAGAGTTATAAATCCATTGAATTTGTGGATTATCCATTTAGTTTATTCCATTGCTGATGCAAGTGCTCATTTTACCATTGTGAAAAAAAGTTGGTATTTTTTAGTAATTTGTGAATTATTCATTGTTGATGCAAGTGCTCATTTTACCTACACATAAAAAAAATAAAATTGTAAACAATTTAAAATGGTAGATGATCTCATGAAGACCACTCATGCCAGGAGTAAGACACTAAGAAATCAAATCTCGTAAATGTTAAGTTGATAAATAAAAACCTTCTTGATTTCAATATAATATACTATGTAAGTGGTTATGAGAAAAGAAAATACACTAGATTTTTATAGTAAAATGTGCATGTGGAATTATTGATTCGAATTCCAAATTTAGAACTTTTTAATATCTTTTAGAATGATTTTTTAAAGAAAAAAATTTACGAATATTTCAACTTGAGTTTGGGCAAATAGACTCAAATAATTTTAGGATAAAGGTATTAGCTATACATTGCTACGAGATTGCATACATAAATGGACTTTTGCAGTAACACATGATTATAGACTTATTAATTTGTATACCAAAAGAAGGTATACAATTAATAAGAACCTTATTTTGGTATACCAATTAATAAGTCCATAATCATATGTTACTGCAAAAGTCCATTTATGTATGCAATCTCGTAGCAATGTATATCTAATACCTTTATCCTAAAATTATTTGAGTCTATTTGCCCAAACTCAAGTTGGAATATCCGTAAATTTTTTTCTTTAAAAAATCATCCTAAAAGATATTGAAAAGTTCTAAATTTGGAATTTGAATCAATAATTTCACATGCAAATTTTACTATAAAAACCTAGTGTATTTTCTTTTCTCATAACCACTTACATAGTATATTATATTGAAATCAAGAAGGTTTCTATTTATCAACTAAACATTTACGAGATTTGATTTCTTAGTGTCTTACTCTAGGCATGAGTGGTCTTCATGAGATTATCTACCACTTTAAATTGTTTATAATTTTTTTTTATGTGTAGGTAAAATGAGCACTTGCATCAACAATAACAACAATGCTAGCAAGAAGAAAGTGTTGTTCGTAATAGGAGCAACGGGATCGGGAAAAACTCGTCTCTCCATCGATCTTGCC
>DF364179.1:0-16572 GCA_000787875.1 Solanum virginianum | reverse complement strand
GGGTGTACCAATCCTATCTTGTGACCTTATCAGGCTATGATACTTGGGTTTATATAATTATCCTTGATATCATTGATTTTGATGTTATATTAGGGATGGATTGGCTTTCTCCTTATCGAGCTATTCTTGAATTCTATGCTAAGATTATGACTTTGGCTATTCCAAGCGATCGGGTATTGCGCGACAAGGTTCAAGTGGATTCTACCGCCAATAAAGTCATATTATTTTGCCTTTATCTATGATACTGGTGTTGAGCCACCACTAATGGAGTCTATCCCTATTGTTTGGGAGTTTGTTGATATATTCCCTTCAGACCTTCCTAGAGTCCCTCCTAACAGGGACATTGACTTTGCTATTGATCTTGAGCCAAGCACCAAGCCCATTTCTATTCTTCCCTACCGTATAACACTGGCGGAGTTGAAGGAGCTAAAGGAGAAACTCCAAGATCTCTTAAATAAAGAGCTCATACGCACTAGTGTGTCTCCATTGGGTGCCTCTATTTTTTTTTGTGAAGAAGAAGGATGACTCTTGAGGATGTGTATTGAGTATAGACAACTGAACAATGTGATAGTCAAGAACAAATATCCCCTCCCTAAGATTAATGATCTATTTGACCAGCTTTAGGGTGCAACTATGTTTTCCAAGATTGATTTGAGATTCGGATATCATTAGCTGAGGATCAAGGCTTCTAACATTCCTAAGATAGGTTTCCGGATGACGTATGGGCACTATGAGTTTGTTGTGATGTCCTCAAATCGACTAATGCCCTGACAATGTTTATAAAGTTTATGAATGGTGTATTTTTGCCCTACTTGGATTCCTTTTTATTGTTTTCATTGTCGATATATTGGTCTACTCCAAGACCAAAGAGGATCACGAGCAACACTTAAGGGTTGTACTTTAGCAGCTTAGAGAGGAGAGGTTGTATGCCAAGTTTTTTAAGTATGAGTTTGGCTGAGTTCAATGGCGTTTCTGGATTATATTGTGTCTAGAGATGGTATCTAGGTTGATCCAGCGATGATTAAGGTAGTTCTAGATTAGACTAGGCTTACCTCGGCTATTGAGATTCGTAGTTTTATGGGCCTAGTAGGTTATTACAGGTGATTTGTTTAGGCTAATCTTTTATAGTAGCTCCATTCACTAAGCTCACTCAGAAGGATGCTCCATTCGTGTGGTCAGATGAGTGCGAGGAGAGTTTCCAAAAGCTCAAGTATTTATTGACTACCGTCCCTATATTTCCCTTGCCAAAGGAGGGCGTCAATTTCACTATATATTGTGATGCGTTCGAGGTTGGCTTGGGAGGAGTCTTGATGCAAAAAGGGAAGATGATAGTTTATGCCTCTAGGCAATTGAAGACTCATGAGAAGAACTATCCTACCCACGACTTGGAGTTGGCAGCAGTTGTGTTTGTGTTAAAGCGGTGGAGACACTATCTTTATGGTGTTCACTGGGACATCTTCACTGACCATCATAGTCTACAATATAGAAGGACTTGAACTAGAGACAGAGAAGGTGGATTGAGCTTCTAAAGGATAATGATGTGACTATCTTATGGTGTATGATTTTCACCATGGCTTATGTACTTTACAAGATTTAATGATTCCTTACTATGACCTATGATTATCCATACATCTTACAATCTTTTCCTAAGATTATATTATGATTTTCAAATGACATTGACCTTGTTTATGACTTACTATTAACTTTTAAATGATTGACTTGTCATGCATCCTAACATTGATCATTGCATCATTGTTTTTATGTCATGCATTGCATTGCTCATATACTTAGTACATTCAAAGTACCAATGCATACATTTGTGTACATTATTTTATAATATTGGGCTTGGTGACCACCCTACACACTCTCGTGGCAAGATAGAAGACATGTTCACTTGATTGGTGAGTCTTCATACCTTAAGGGCTACGTATGAGCTTATATTTTCTTGTTATGTTTGGACTATGTTGTTACTTGAGACTATGTTCTTTTTTTCTCATTGACGGTGAGCTAGGAACTTGTTCTACTCCCTCATTTATGTTAGTATAGTAGAGGCATGTATGGACAAAGAAAATGTGCCAGTTTGTTTATTTGGGCCTAAGCTTCCCTTTATCTGTAGACTTTATTTCTGAGACTTACCTATCATTTTGCTTCCTATTGTTGATTTACTTACCTTATGTATGCTTGATATGCTAAGATGGTTTGATTGGAGTTTTTTCGATAAACCTAATCATCATGTCATACATTCGACCTAGCTTGGATCGTGACATGTGGCCTATCTTTTATTTTTGAGACTAGCCTATTGTCACACCTCGGGAGGGTACCCTTGGCGTGGCCAGCACTCAGAAATCATTGCTGGCTCCCATCGAATCACTTGACCTCATCACATTCATTTAATCAGTGGAAGACTTAAAATAGAGAGAACAATAAGATGGGTAAATCAAATCATCAATCTGTCTCAATATATGGAGGACATAGGCCAACAATCACTTCCAATTCTCTGACATAAGAATAGTTTTTAAAAGAAATCAGTCAAGAGATAAAAGTCTCAACATTAACTTATCACTATCTAGTCTACGAAACCTCTAACTCTACAATCTAGATGGTGCCAATGACAGGTTCATGGCTACCACAAATCAAATACAAGAAAATCTAAATTCTAGTAGCTAGATGATAGTAATATGGAAATCCTCCAAAAATAAGGAGGTCTCACCAATTAGCTGAATATGAATAGATCCTCAATGAAGCACTTGTTGATGATCCCTAATAACTATCTCTACATCATAAAATGATGCGGTCCAAATAGACGTCGGTATGTAGAATGTACGAGTATGTAAAATGGCTGAAAGGAATAGATATAGGACAAATAATACAGAATAACATCAATTCTGAAGATACTCAATCAAAATGTCAAATGTCTATCTAAAGCAAGAATTAGACAATGACCCATCAATACCATCCAATCTAATCTAATCTAATCAAACCAAATCAGAGTACTATCAATATAGAACCTGTCTGGGAGTTTCTCCAATAAACTACCATCACCTATGAGCTGGTGATGATACAACCAAGCAATGTCGCTGCTACATCCATCCAATACCTTTCCAGGGTAAAGGATATCACAATAGTGGATCCACAATAAATAACATCAAGTCCTCTTTTGGGACAAAGGAAACATCCAATTTTACGGTTCAATCCTCTCCTACGTTGGCCATATAGTAATTGAGTTTGAGTTGTTACTCTTACTTGATTCAGTGCTCAATACTCCTCCCAAGACTCAACATGCTCATAAGACATCAATCATATGGATTACTCGTTTAACTAGTCTTATTGGACATTGTTAACTTAATTCATTACATCAACTATCAACTCTTGGGTTAGGATCATTATCTTATGATTAATTTCATGATCTTTAAGACTCCAGAACATCAATTTCATCAACATCATCATCATCACTCACATATTAGGGTCACAATCACAGTCACATACACATTCATACCGTCAAGGCTCTAGACTCATCTCCTAAGTTCATTCTTGCAATCTTTTATGAAAATAACATGTAGGGTTTTCTAAAATAACTCATGAAATGTATTTAAATAGACAAATCAAGTTTATGATGATCATCAACATATGAAAATCTATAAAATATATATAATTTACATGAAAACATTTACGAAAAACATATGTAAAGGTCAACACTTTCACAATCTCTCTACTACCATCAATGGGAGCATATGGAAGAACATTCCCATATTTTAGTTTAGTCTTATATACCTGGAAGGTTGATATTACAATCAAAATTTGATGAAACTAGCTTTCCTGGAGAAAATCCTTGATCTTTGTAGTTCTTTTGGAGTGGAAGAACTTGGAAAGATATTAGTTGAAGGGCTTCTCTTTGATTCTTGAATTCTTGACTTAGAATCTTTAGAGTTATTGATAAAGAACCCTAATTCTTGAAGAAGAAGAAGAAGAATCAAGAAATCCTTTCTTAGAATACTTGAATTTATTTTCTTGAATCCCTAAGTTATGATTTAAGATTCTATTTGAGATTCATGAATTGATAAAGAAACTTAGGTTGGGTAGATTGAAATTTTTGAACAATAATTTACCTTAAGGATGAATCTTGAAAGCTAACCCTAACTTGATATTTTTCTTGAGCATTTATGTTTAGGAGTTAAGGAGTGGGTTTAACTTATGAAAATTGACATTTTATACGTTTTGGGACCATAAATAGGCCCCTAAAGGTTTTAGGATAAAAGTACCCTCAAAATAAAATCAAAGGACATCACTTAGCTTATCCAGAAATGGTTCGCGTCAAGTCTGCGACATGGAGCTATCACGGACCTTCAGACAACTCTGCACATCTTCACTAAAAGGGTCATAATTGTTGACTCCAAACTCTGATTAAGGCAAAATTGGATATGTTGGAAAGCCAATATAAAATAACTTAAATTTGATACATTATATGTCACCTAAATCATTATATGTTAGGAGATATAGTCATTTGAATTTGACTCTTCTATCAACTCATACGAAAACTTATTCGGTAGAAATATTTTGGACTTGGCTTGATGTAAAAGATACCTTATGACTCTAAATATAAATAATATACTTTTAATACTTAGGAATTGATCCTAGCATGTATATACAACCTAAAAGTCATTGGTCCATCTAAATTTTATAAAATCTTACACTGAAACTCAAACGCTAAGAATATTTTTAGCTTAACTTTGTACTAGAGGGTTTGTGTGACATTAGATCATCTCCAATTCTATTATCACACTAAGAAATTGACTTTAACACCTATGCTAAATTGAGAATTATCAATTAAAATCATATATATCATATAAAGGATGACTTAGTCTTAGCTTAAAAGAATTGGGGTGTTATATTAAGTTCCCTTGGAATCATTCGTCCTCGAATGATGAGTAAACTTGGAGACTTGTCAAGAACAAATACTATCAGGAACTCAAATATTCATATACTCAAATACTCGTTCTCAAGAATAGAGTTCAAACTCAATATCTAGAATTTAAACTTTATCCCCAACATTATTATTAGGCACGAATACTATCAAGGACTTGCATACTCAAGTACGCAGAGACTCAAGCAGAACAACAACTCAAAGATGCAAACTCAACTCCATTATCACAATTCTGGAGTACTCACTCTCTCCCATTGCCTATTACTTATCTACTATCATCAACATTATCATCAAGAGTGGAAAGGAGAATTACTAAATAGGCTTTGAACGAAAAACCATTAGTATGATTCAATCAAAAAAGTCTAATCTGAGAATATTCATAACCTAATTTGATCTCCCTCGTCTTTCAAGGCTCATTTTGAGTTTATAGAACTATATATAGTATAAAACTCAAGTAATATCTCATTCAACATAAGGTTGGAAACTCTTAGATCTGTGAGATAAGATTAGAATCGCTAAATGAAGTTACTACTTCTCATTTTGAAACTCAACATGAACGAGAATCAATCATGAGGTGCATGGGACTAGGCTATAGGCATGGCATTCATATACTATGGCATTCATATACAAGACAAGAATGGAAGATCACCTCGACTGAAATATGAGGAAAAGATGATATGGAAAAAAATTGATCTCCTATCTTGATTAACCCATCACTATAAAAAAACCTCAAGATCTACATTATTTTATCACCTCATCATCTCCCCCTTAGCTCAAAGATCATCTCTCTAAGTTTTCAAATCAATTCCCCTTTCTAAGCTATAAGCATATATCTCTACACGATCAAGGAATCACTATCCATAAAAATATCTTAAACTCTTTTGTTATACTATAGTCGCATATATAAAATAGCCACTAAGATACCCTTCGAAGATACCACTCTTAGCTTCTTCCAGTCTCTATGGAAATCTTTCTATATTTGCTACTCTTATTGGCGTATGTAGACACTTTCCATAACTCTTACAATCTAACATCTTCTTTTGCCTGTTAACACTCAACTCCTATGCTCCCATAAATTTAATTGTATATATGAGCCGGTGATGATACAACAAAGTGATATCATTGTCACACCCATCCAATACCTTGCTGGGGTAAAGGACATCAACATCAGTGGATCCACAATAGAAAACAACAACTCCTCTTTTGGGACAAAGGAAACATCTGGTTTTACAGTTCAATTCTCTCCTACACTCTACTCTATGTAGACAACTCAAATATGCTACCTAAATTCTTATAGCAGTCATACCTTAGAGCTTCACATAACTTTACACAACCATGAATACATATCTTAATCCTCTTCTTACCTACTGCGTTTATTCTCATTTCACTAGTCTTACCTAATGGGTACTTGTACCTTACCTATAGTATCACTTTCCATACAAATTAGAGTTTTCATCTTGAACATACACTATGGCAAGCCTCTTAGATCAAATCTTCAACCAAGACTATCACTCTCACGATGCTATCTCCTCTTTCATACTACTCCGCAAAATTCAAGCTTTAGGGTCTAGTACTAATATATGCACCACCCACTTCCCTCATATTATACCAACCCATAACTACTTTTACACTTCCCTCATATTATACCAACCCATAGCTACTAGGTAAAAATAAGGAATATAGGGTTACTAAAATCTCATAGCCAATAATCGATCAACACATTCCCTCTTCATAACTCATGCACCACTCACCCATTCACTATACCTCCTTATCTGGCTAAGCTTATAACTCTATGAATTTCACGGGGCTTTCCCTCAGAATCATAAGCCTAGTTTAGATCTATCACGTCAAAAGTACTTGGCTCCCCCTATTCAACATCTATTTTTCACCTCACTAATATGAATATCAGAATATATCAACATAGTCCTTTTTCTAGTTTGAGCATGCTCTAACATATTCTAACAATAACTCTTTGTCTATAACTCATCATTAAAATTATAAGGTACTTATGACTCTTTCATCAAACTTATGGCAATCGACTCATCACCCCATTAATTCCATAATAAATACATAACTCTAACTACAAGCCTCAATCAGCCATCACTTTTGCTATCTTGTCCCTTTTGTCCCGTCATCATCCTTTTAACTCTAGGATGATTCAATTCTACTCAGGGTTTATAAGACCTCAAATGTCAGTCTTAGGTGGTAATATTAAAGTTTTAGATATATAACTTTCTCTTTCATGGGTAACATCGAATGCAAGTTTTGGATAGGAGAGTCAGGGATACATCTAGATCTAACTCAGACACACAATTTACATGAGTAATAGTCCATTCTTTAGAATTAATTAACTCAACATACTAGTCGGCTTTACTCAAATCTGGTGTAGTCTCCCTACTATGCTGATTACTTTATCATAGAGAAACTTATTGGCAAGGGTCTAATCATTATTGTTTCTATCATATCGTAGATTAGATATAGTTGAAAGGTTTGAGCAATGCACAAATCATCATAAGTTTCTTAGGGAATAACTCCATTACACGATTTAGAATATGAAAGAAGTGAGATAATTCATAATGTCCTATAACCTCCCTATTATGGATGTGGCACACTTCACACCAATTATAAAGACTCTACTAGACATGGCTTCATAGACTCCCTAAGATACTTGAACTCCGTGCTTTGATACCAAGTTTGTAACGCCCCAAGAGGGTACCCTTGGTGTAGCCGACACTCAGAACCATTGCTGGCTCCCAAGCGAACCACTTGGCCTCATCACATTCATTCAATCAGCGAAAGACTTAAAATAAAGAGAACAATAAGATGGGTAAATCAAATCATCAATCTGTCTCAATATATTAAGGCCATAGGCCAACAATCAACTCCAATTCTCTAACATAAGAATAGTTTTTAAAAGAAATTAGTCAAGAGATAAAAGTCTCAACATCAACTCATCACTATCTAGTCTATGAAGACTCTAACTCTACTATATAGATGGTGTCAATGATAGGTTCATGGCTACCTCAACTCAAATAAAAGAAAATCTAAACTCTAGTAGCTAGATGATAGTAATACAGAAATCCTCTGAAAATAAGGAGGTCTCACCTGTTAGCTGAATATGAATCGATCCTCAATGAAACACCTATTGATGATCTCTAATACTTATCTTTGCATCATAAAATAATGCAGTCCAAATAGACGTTGACACGTGGAATGTACAAATATGTAAAATGGCTAAATGGAACAGATATATGCATAATAATATAGAATAACATCAACTTAGAAGATACTCAATCAGAATGCCAAATGTCTATCTAAAGCAAGAACAAAGAGTAGACAATGACTGATCAATACCATCCAATCCAATCAAAATAAATTAGAGTACTATCAGTGTATAACCTATCTGAGAGTTTCTTTAACCGACAACCATCACCTATGAGCCGGTGATGATACAACAAAGTGATATCATTGTCACACCCATCCAATACCTTGCTGGGGTAAAGGACATCAACATCAGTGGATCCACAATAGAAAACAACAACTCCTCTTTTGGGACAAAGGAAACATCTGGTTTTACAGTTCAATTCTCTCCTACACTGGCCACATAGTTATTGACTTTGAGTTGTTATCTACTCTTACTTAATTTGGTGTTCAATACTCCTCCCATGACTCAATCTGATCATAAGACATCAATCATATGGATTACTCATCTAACTAGTCTCATTAGATATTGTTAACTCAATTCATTACATCAACCATTAACTCTTGGGTTAGGATCATTATCTTAAGATTAATTTCATGATCTTTAAGACTCCACGAACATCAATTTCCTCAACATCATCATCAGCACTCTCTTATCAGGGTCACAATCATAGTCATATGCACATTCATACCGTTAAGGCTCTAGACTCATCTCCTAGGTTCATTCCTGCAATCTTTTATCAAAATAACATATAGGGTTTTCTGAAATAACTCATGAAAAATATTTAAACAGAAAAATCAAGTTTATGATGATTATCAATATATGAAAAAGTTATAGAATATAAATAATTCACATGAAAACATTCCTGAAAAACATGTTTTAAGGTAAACACTTTCATAATCTCTCTACTTCCATCAATAGGAGCATATGGAAGAACATTCCCATGTTTTAGTTTAGCCTTATATACCTGAAAAGTTAATATTACAATCAAAATTTGATGAATACTAGCTTTCTTGGAGAAAATTCTTAATCTTGGTAGTTCTTTTAGAGTAGAAGAACTTGGAAAAATATTAGTTGAAGGGCTTCTCTTTAATTCTTGAATTCTTGACTTAGAACCTTTAGAGTTCTCGATGAAGAATCCTAATTTTTGAAGAAGAAGAATCAAAAAATCCTTTCTTGGAATTCTTGAATTTATTTTCTTGAAACCCTAGGTTATGATTTAAGATTCTAATAGAGATTTATGAATAGATAAAGAAATTTGGATTGGGTAGATTGAAATTTATGAAGAATAATTTTCCCTGAGTATTAATTCTTGAAAGCCAACCCTAACTTGATGATTTTCTTGATGATTGTTGAGCGTTTATGTTTAGGAGTGAATGAGAGAGTTTTAGTTATGAAAATTGACATTTTATGCGTTTTGGTACCTTAAATAGACTCCTAAAGATTTTAGGGTAAAAGTATCCTCAAAATAAGATAAAAATACCCTCAGTTAGCTTATCCAAAAAAGGTTCGTGTCAAGTCTGCGACGTGGAGCTGTAGCAGACCTTTAGACAGCTCTACACATTTTCACTAAAATAGTCATAATGTTTTACTCCAAACTTCTATTAAGGCAAAATTGGATGCGTTGGAAAGCTAATTCAAATATATTCAATTTGATATATTATAGGTCACATAACTCATTATACTTTAGGAGATATGGTTATTTGAAATTGACCCTTCTATCAACTCATATGTAAACTTAGTCAGTAGAAATTCTTTGGACTAGGCTTGATGTAAAAGATCCCTTATGACTCTAAATCATAACTAATATACTTTAAATACTTAGGAATTGATCCTAGCATATATATACAACCTAAAAGTCATTGGTCTATCTAACTTTTATAAAATCTTATATTGGAACTCAAATACTAAGAAAGTTTTCAATTGTCACAACCCAAGCCTATGGTCTAGATGTGACACGGTGAATGGGAACCCGAAGGGACCCAAACAAGCCTCTTAGAATATCAATTGCACATCCTTCATCTTGGAAGCAAAGTAAACAACAACAAGAATAATAACAAGAGAAAAAGAAGAGTAGTATAGCTAGTGTCCCCGAACTTGAGGACTCACCAAAAGCTTATCCTCAGGATGCCAAAACTAGCCATGTGGAGGATGATCGTGAGATGCTCCAGTTCCTAAATGGTAATATCATGTAGGCATAGAGTATGCATTAGTACATTTGAATATACAAAGTATGTAGGATGCAATGCAACAAGACATAGGCAACATAATCAAAATGCATAATTATAAGCAATGGACAAGTATAATAACAATATGTCATGCATGATCAATACTTGAAATAAAACATGCTTGTAAAACATATAGCTTAAGGATATAGATTACATGTGTCGGAAGAGACCATCATCATAGACCAAGCAAACTATTACTTAGAATCCAAGGCATGCCACTCCCTTAGAAGGTGATTAAGGTATCTACCCTTCAACATGGTAGATGAGACTAGTACCCCCCAATCAAAGTATCAAGGTATGTACCCCTCAACATGGTAGATGGGTATAGCACCCTCCATCAAAGTAGTCAAGTTATATACCCCTCAACATGATAGATGGGCATAGCATCCCCCATCAATGTGGTCAAGGTATATACCCCTCAACATGGTAGATGGGTATAGTACCCCCCCATCAAAGTGGTCAAGGTATATAACCTTCAACATGGTAGATAGGCATAGCACCCCCATCAAAGTGGTCAAGGTATATCACCTCCTCAATAAGATGTGGTCAACTTGCAACATTATAGATACTTTTCATGAATTCAATATATATATACAATCCCTTCATCATCATAGAGACACTTAGCTTGTAAACCATATCATAGACCATCAATAACCAAAGAATTCATGTCAAGACATTTTATCAAATACTTGGCTGGTGTGTAATGCTAGTTCAAAATCATGCAATTCAGGAGTGAAATCATGTGAGAAAACTCAATGTAAATCAACCCACTAACACATATTAAAACCCTCATGCCAGATAACTCAAAATCCCTTATCAAACCTCATAATAGATTATAGTTTCATGGCTCAAAACATGCATAGTCACAATATACAAAACATCTCATAGTATAAGCTTGAAATAGGTAGACGTGTGATTCCAATCAACATTTTATAAAACCCTAAAATAATTTGTTATCATAATTTATAATAAGTAATATGGATGAACAACACAAGTTGTAAATATGCAAATTTCATAAGGAGAAAGGTTGGGCACCATGGGTGAAAGGATCCAATGGTTGAAACCCACATACCTCAAATTTAGGGATTTCCTTGATGTAGACTTGGATGAGAACTTGAAGCTTAAATGAAGTTCTTGAGATCTGAAATTAAGTTTGGGACACTTGAATTTGAATGAAATATTTGGTTAAGTGTTAGAGAGGGTTATTGAGAGTGTTTTGAGTGATATGAAGTTGAAAAATGGCTAAGTATAGGTGTTTTTATGCATACAAGGGCATGGGGCCAAGATTCAAGTTCCTTAGACTAAAATAGAAAAAATAAGAAAGTCATAACACTGCTCTGCGACAGGTCTGCGTCGTGGGGCCAACGCGGATGCACATTGGAAATTGCCAAGTTGGCAAAAATGAAATTTAGCTACGGGTCCTCTAAAATCGGGGTTATACCCTACTCAATTTTGCCCCTCCCACACTATTTTCCGAAAAGTTGGTAAAAATTATTTTTTGCTACGGGTCTTCTAAAATTCGAGTCATACCCATTTCCTACTCAATTTTGCCCCTTGATCAAGAATATGAAGTCAAATTTTTGATATCACGCATGAATTTTGAGATATATGGAAATTACGATTATAGACATTTTCCAAGCACCTTTTTGGGGCGTTTCATTAGCTTAACTTTGTACTAGAGGGTTCGTGTGACCTTAGATCATCTCAAATTCTATTACCACACTAAGAAATTAATTTTAACACCTATGCTCAATTAAGAATTATCAATTAAAATCCTATATCATATTAAGGATAACTCGGTCTTAGCTTTAAAAAAAATTGGGTGTTACACCTATTGTTGTGTGTCTATATATTGGTTCACTCTTAATACTTGCACTCTTTATTTAGTAGCTCTGTACTTGTAATTTTCAGGTTTTAAAAGGACTAGTCTCTCAGCACGCTCGTTGCGTGTGTGCCCCATATGCAAAATTAACTATTTAAAACAAAAATGTAATGTATTGCTAGAAAAATATAAAGCATTTTAGTCATTTATCTACTTGATCTATTATCAAGATAGATAAATAAATAAAGATTTGATTTGTGAATTTAGGGAAAAAGGCATAAGTACCCCCAACTTGAATTTCTTTCCGTCTCTACATTCTAGCTAAGAAAATTTACCATTCTTTATTCATTGTGAGACTACAACAACGTATGAATATCCAGTTCTATTACTGAATGACTCATAATGCTCCATCTTTCTTGAAAATTAACAAAAGAAGTTATATGGAGAAAATTACATCAAAGAATTAGGAACTCTCTTATCATACCACAAAGATCCTTCGCTTTTTACTTGTGCAATCCAAATCACAAGTCGATAAAACATTTTGTTGATAGAGGGTGGTTTTAAATTTACCTCAAAAGGTACCACAAAAATATGATGGAAAGGAAATGATGAAGGCGAAAATATTCTTCTCCCATACATGACAAATTATAGCCTTATAGAGCAACATTAAGTGGAATAACAAACAAAATAATTATATTAGTACAAATTTAAAAAATTTAAACTATCATAGGCTACAATAACTAACAATTGTCAAGCAAAACAACATTGCAATGCTTAAGTAACACTTGTATTTTTAAAGAGATATATTTCGACCTAAGAAAGAAGTGTAGCAATTTCAATATCAGTTGCGAATAAAGAAAATGACCTTTAAAATTTATGTACCACAACTACTACTCAGCTTCCATTTCACCTTACCACCTTATGTTGGAAGTTCAAACAAATCATATTGAGAATGAGTATCCATTAAGTTAATTAAATTACAAACGGACCGCCATCAAATGGAATAATTATCCACATTCACCCAATTAATAGTAATAAAAGTTATCATTTATTGGAATTTTTTTTTCCTCAAGGATAAAATGGTCACCCAACTTTTGAAGGGTAAACACTACTAAAAAACTGCCAAAACGTGACGAACTGCATCTCTCTAGAAAATGACAAACTAAAGGACGCTTTCCGTCGCTTTTTCTTTTTTAATTTTTTTAAAAATTTAATAATTAAAAGTGACGGTCTACATGTCCATCACTTTCTTTGGTGGAATGTTTTGCCAATTTTTATTAATTAATATATAATTATTTAATAGCAAAGTGACGTCATCTGTCACAATATTTTTTTTATTTTTTAATTTCTGAAAATTGTGACAGACAAAAGATACCATCCATCACTATTTTTATTAAATTAATTTATTTTTAATTTTTTTAAAATTACGACAGACTGATCACCTAGTCCGTCGCATTGTTGGTCAAATAGTCAAATTTAATTTAATGAAGGGCGACGGACAAAAAAATCTCATTTGTCGCCCCTCACCTTATGTATAAAAAAAGGATGGCCGACTTTCTTCACTTTCTTTCTCTCCCAAACTCATTTTTCTCTCAAAAAAACTCTAACCCCTCTACCCCGTTCCCGTCGGCCCACCCCCAAGCGCCATTACCGGCCGCTGCTGCCACGGTCCGGTTCCACCTTCCCAACACCTAAGGTACTATTTTTCTTCTTCTTTTTGCTCCATTTTTAGTGTTTGTAGGTATTATTTTGTTCTTTTAATATTTTTAAATTTTATAACTTATTAGCTAGTGTATTTCACTTTTTTTTGTTGATATTATGATATTACAAAACTTATTTTTGTATTTTATTGTGAATATGTGAATGAAATTATTGTTTTGCTTTTATGGCTAAACTTTAAATTTTAGTTTTTGAAATTAGATTATGAATTGGGTATTTTCATGTTAGAATACTATTATTCTGAAGTTACAATAGTATTAGCATAGTTAATTTGTATATGTTATGTGAATTAGTGAATAAAAATTTTAGGATTTTAGTTTGAATTTGGGGTGTTTTGAATGAGATTGTAAATTAGGTATTTTTAGTTGGAATTGAATTGTTGTTGAAGTTAGAATGTTGTTTACATAGTTTGTATATTTAATGGTGAATTAGTGAATGAAGATTTTAGGGTTTTAATTTGAATTGGATTTTTTGAGTTAGATTGTGTATTGAGCTAGTTTTTTGGAGTTGGAATGTAAGTGTTTCTTTGAAAGTTGAACTCTAATTAAGGTGAAATTTGAACTTGAATATAATGTAAAACTTTATTCTTTAGTATATGTTAAGTTGAATTTTAAAACGTAGTTTTTAAATAGAACTTAGATTTAATTTTGAACTTGAACTTTGGGATTTTAGAACTTAGCTTGAATTTCAAGTTGAGAATTTTGATTAGATATAATTTAAAACTTGAACTATAGGATTTGTACTTAAGTTGATCTTTAGTAGTGTTTAACTTAAACTTAGATTTAATTTGGAACTTGAATATTTTAAATTGTGAACTTTGAAGTTGAACGTAATATAAAATTTGAACTTTAATTAGGATTTCTTAAGTTTGAAGTTTAGAATTTATTTATTTAAGTAGAACATAGATTTAATTTCATTAGAACATGAATTTACGATTTTAGAACGTTGTGAATTTTGATTAGATATAATTTAAAACTTGAACTATAGGATTTGTACCTAAGTTGACCTTTAGTAGTGTTTAACTTGAACTTACATTTAATTTGGAACTTGAATATTTTAAGTTGTGAACTTTGAAGTTGAATGTAATATAAAATTTGAATTTTAAATAAGTATTTCTTAAGTTTGAACTTTAGAATTTTTTATTTAAGTAGAACTTAGATTTAATTTCATTAAAACTTGAATTTAAACGATTTTAGAACTTGAACTTTATTTGTGAACTTTCAACTTGTATATATTGTGCTTTAATTGTACTTTAAATTTTAGGTTTTCAATATTCCCCGGTGCCACCAATCGAAGTACCACCTGCCCCTCCATCTCCGAGCATAAGTGATAAAATCGAGGTATTTTTGATAAATTTTTTAATTATTTTGTATATATACATGTTTGAATAATTTTCTAGAGTATGCTATAGTGATAATGAGTTTGTTTGGCGTAGGTGATAACACTAGTTGATCCTATTGATGAAAAAAATAATTTTTCTGCAAAATCGATTTGTGTCCATCTAGTGTTGACACTTATATTTTTTTATCATATTATGTTTGTTTAACAAGTTCGCAGTCTCAAGTGGATTACTCCAGATACTCCAAAATCATGGCTTATTCACAGGGCTACCCTCAAAGGATCCTTACTGTCATCTCCAAAATGTTGTCTCTGTGTACAAAAGTGTCATGGGGACACAAAATATTTCCATTGATGCTGTTAGATTGAGGGTGTTTATATATATATATGTGTGTGTGTGTGTGTGTGTGTGTGTGTGTGTGTGTTTGTTTAGCTTAAGTGACAACACTAGTTGATCGTATTGATGGTAAAATTGATTTTCTGGCAAAATCGATTTGTGTCCATCTAGTGTTGACACTTATCTTATTATTTTTTTGTGTCCATGTTTAGCTTAAGTGACAACATAATGTGTTTGTTTGATATAAGTGACTACACTAGTTGATTCTACTGATGACAAAACTGATTTTCTTGCAAAATTAATTTGTGTCCATCTAGTGTTGACACCTATATTTTTTTAATCATGATGTGTTTGTGATGTGTTGTCATAATACAACACATTAAGTGCCTAAAATAAGAGATTTTTTGAGTTCTCAAAGTGACTTTTTAGTGTTTTGATGTGTTTTTGTGTTAATCTTGCAGAAAAGTTAGGTCGGCATAATTTTGAAGAAAAATTACAGATTTTGCTGAAGCATAGGCCATACGAGCCCACTTACGGTCGTAGCTCACACTATGAGTCGTAGATTGTGTCATTGCAGAAATCAGAGACCAAAAATTAGAAATCTGCCAAGTGAAGGTCACTCCTATAAGTCTAGCCTACGAGTCGTATGACACTCTATGACTCGTACAGGTGGACTCATAGCAAGAATTAGAGAGCCAAAATGTTGGACAAAAAAACTAGAGACTAAGACTACGAGATCAACATACGAGTCATAGCTCAAGCAATGACTCATACTTATGGGTTGTACCAGTTCAGTCCAAGATGCCAAGATCCTGATACGAGACCCCGATTACGACTTGTAGGTTCCCCTAAGAGTCGTAACTGCGAAACTTATCAGCTACCAGCTATGTTTTCTGTTCAAATTTTAGTGTTATTTTGTACACACTATATATATTTTAAGTTAGGTTATTTTGTAGGGGCGACCAGAGACACTACTCCAAGATATTTTTGAAGCTTTTCTTAGGT
>DF364180.1:0-14968 GCA_000787875.1 Solanum virginianum | reverse complement strand
GTCGGAACTACAACCGTGATGGTGCATATAGAGACAACCAAGGTGGTTATTATGAAAGGGAGAGAGTGCCAGATGCCTAATGGGGTAGAAGAGATAGTTATAAAAATTATCCTTATGTTCCGCCCCACAATCGTGACGCCGGGCGAAATACTTTGAGGATTGAAGAGATGTTTGACTAGTTGTTGAAAAAAGATGACCACCAAGATGAGAACTTAAAAGGAATAAAATTGGATATTTAAGCATAAAAAAAGATAGAGTCTCACTCGATGGCTATTAAACAGTTAGAACAACAACTTGGGCAAGTTTTTTTGCAATTGAACCAATGCCAAAAGAGGACCTTACCAAGCAATACAGTTCAAAATCCAACGAATGATGGGCATTGCATGGTGATCATGACTAGGAGTGGTAAAATCACCATAGACTTCCCTATATTGGTAGTTGTGGATGAGAGTCACATGAAGAGTGATGATGAAAAAGCTAAAATGAATGGAGCACATGGGCAACCTAAGAAGTTCAAGACCTTTCCCAGACCTCCACCACCTTTCCCGCAAAGGCTTAAGAAGAAAGAAGAGGACGGTAAGGTTGAGCACCTTTTAGCAATAATCAAGAAGTTGTAGTAAACATTCCTTTGTTTGATGCTTTAGAGAAGATACTAGGTTATGCAAGGTGCATGAAAGATCTAGTCAAAAAACAGCAGACGGTGAGTCAAGATATCTCCCAAAAGTTCCAACATTATAGTGCCATCACTACCAAGTCACTAGTCTAAAAACGTGAAGACCCAGGCGCTTTCACTATACCATGCACAGTCAGGAAATTAGCATTGGCAAAGCACTTTGTGATCTGGGTGCTAGCATAAATTTGATGCCACTCGCCCTCTTCAAAAAGGCTTGGATTGGGTACTCCTATCCCTACAAAGATGTGGTTACTAATGGCAGATAGAATAATCAAGAAACCTGTGGGGGTACTTTATGATGTGCTGGTGAAGGTAGAAAAATTTATATTTCCTGCACATTTTGTTATTCTTGACTATGAAATTGATTTTGCAGTTCCTATCATTTTGGGGAGACCTTTCCTAGCCACAGGACACACTTTGGTTGGCATGGAGAAAAGATTGCTCACACTTAGGTTTGGTGAAGAAGTAGGGGTATTCCATGTTTGTCAACAAAGTAGTAAAGGATGTGATTTAAGGGTAATCTCAGTGATTGAAATGGTCGATGATGATGAGTCAGAGGTTTCAGTCGAGATAGATCTTGGAGTTGATGCTTTGGAAGCAGTGTTGATAAATTTTGATGGTGATTGTATGCCAGATTATGAGGAGACAATAAATGCTTTTATGTTATCATTCGGCTCGAGACGTCAGGCAAAATTGGAACTTGATCTATAGAACAGGGAATCTCTACCCACAAAACCTTCCATAGAGAGCCCACCGGAGTTAGAACTGAAAGCACTCCCATCATATTTGAAATATATATTTCTGGGAAAGTATGATACATTGTCAGTCTTCATTGCCACAGATTTAAATGAACATCAAGCAGATGCTCTTATAGCAGTATTGAAAAAATTCAAAAGAGCTATTAGGTGAACTATTACAGATATCATTGGCATCCCTCCTAGCATATGTACTCACAAGATTACTCTGGTTAAGGACTACAAGCCTAGCTTTGAGCACCAGCGACAGTTAAATCCTCCAATGCAAGAAGTGGTTCGAAAAGAAATCATCAAGTAGTTAGATGCAGAGGGTAATCTACCATATTGCAGACAGTGGGTGGGTGAGCCCTGTGTAGTGTGTCCCGAATAAGGGGGTATCACAGTAGTACCAAATGCAAAAAATGAGTCGATTCCCATGCGACCAGTCACCAGATGGAGAGTGTATGGATTACATAAAACTTAATGCCTCCACTGAGAAAGACCATTTTCCTATGCCATTCATGGATCAGATGCTTGAAAGACTTGCAGAAAAGGGTTCATACTGCTTCTTTGATGGCTATTCAGTGTACAATCTAATTGTTATTGCACCAGAGGATCAAGCGGAAACCACATTCGTATGCCTTTATGGCAACTTTGCATTCAAAATGATATTGTTCAGATTGTGTAATGCTCTAGCCATATTTCAAAGATGCATGATGTCTAATTTCTCAGACATGGTAGAAAGTATGATTGAGGTGTTCATAGATGATTTTAGTGTTGTGGTTCAATCTTTGAAGACTTTCTGTTATATTTGCATGGTGTTTTACAGAGATATGTAGAAAGTCACCTGGTGTTGAATTAGCAATAGTGTTACTTCATGGTTAAGGAAGGCATTGTGCTGGGTCAAAGAATTTCGGGTAAAGGCATTGAAGTTGATAAAGCAAAAATTGAGGTGATTGAGAAACTTCCACCGCCGATCTCAGTAAAAGGGGTTAGGAGCTTCTTGGGCCATACAGGATTCTACCGGCGCTTCATAAAAAATCTCTTCAAGATTTCGCACTTATTGTGCAAACCAAGTTTGTGTTTCATAATGCATGTATTCAAGCTTTCGAAGAATTAAAGAGAAGGTTAATTTCAGCACTTATCATTGTGGCCCTGGATTGGTCAAACCTCTTTGAATTAATGTATGATGCTATTAGGTGTGGTGTTGGGATAGTGCAAGGAGAAAGTCCTACATCCTATCTATTATGCAAACAAAGCGCTAAACGTCGCCCAAAAAAACTACACAGTTACTGAATATGAGTTACTTGCATTGGTCTTTGCATTTGAGAAATTTTGGTCATACTTGTTAGGAGCAAAAGTAATAGTACACATGGACCATGTGACACTCAAGTATTGGATGGCCAAGAAATATGCAAAGCCTAGGCTGATCAGATGGGTGCTTCTTCAGCAAGAATTCAACTTTGATGTGATTGATAGAAAAGGGTTAGAGAATCAAATTGCAGATCACCTTTCCTGATTAGAGGATGGAGCTATGGTGCAGTTTGATGATGGTCTTGATATTGATGATTCCTTCCTGATGAACAGGTGTTGGTGGTTTCACATGATCTTATTCCTTGGTTTGCCAACTACGCCAATTATCTTGTGAGTGATATTGTACCTTCTGATCTCAACACCCATCAACATAGCAGGTTCATGCATGATATGAAAAAATTCTTTTGGGATGAGCCATACCTGTTTCATGTATGTGCTAATGGGATCATCCGTAGATGTGTTCTTGAAGTGGAGATGATAAGCATCCTTGAAGCATGCCACTCCTCATTAGTTAGTGGTCACCATAGTGGAGCTCGTACGGCTTACAAAGTGTTACAGTGTGGATACTATTGGCCTTCTATACATCAAGATGCTCATGATTATGTTAAGTCTTATGACAGATGTCAAAGAGAGGTGGAGTCTCATATAGGCAAGATCTTCCTCTTAATCCCATTTTGGTGATCGAGTTGTTTGTTGTCTGGGGTGTTGACTTTATGGGACCTTTTGTTAGCTCTCATGGGAATAAGTATATCCTGATTGATGTAGACTATGTCTATAAATGGGTGGAAGCCATAGCCCTGCCAAACAATTAGGGTAAGAATGTCACAGGTTTTCTTCAAAAAAATATTTTTTCCAAGTGTGGAACAGCCCGAGCTATTATCAGTGATGGAGGCTCTCACTTCTACAATAGATTATCAAGGCACTCTTTGAGAAGTATGGTGTAAAGCATCGGGTGGCAACGCCTTATCACCCCTAAACTAGTAGGCAAGTAGAAGTATCGATAGAGAGATAAAACAAATCTTGTCCAAGACCGTAAATTTAAATCGCACCGATTGGTCACGAAAGTTAGATGATGCATTGTGGGCTTATCGCATTGCCTTCAAAACACCAATTGGTATGTCTCTATACCAACTAGAGTTTGGAAAGGCTTGTCACTTGTCACGATCCAAGCCTAGGGCCTAGACGTGATACGAGGATTTTAATTAATCGCATAGGGAACCCGAACGGACCCCAAGCAAGCCTCTTAACATATCATTACACATCCTTGGTTGCGGAAGCAATAAAATACAATAAGAGTAGTAAATAGGGATAACCGAGGCTAATGGACATCTTTCAAATTATAAACATCAAAATTCAAGAGATAGTCAAAGCTTATAGAACATAACATCTCCAACAACACCTCCAACCATGGAACTTAGTGGGGGCCAAGAAAAGCAATCGGGCTCACCCTCATAGTCAAAATATACAATAAAAAAGAGCGTCGTAATACATATCATAAGACCATAAGCATTGTTCCTCGGAATGAAGGACTCACCAAATAGCCTTAGAGATATCGCACTAGCCACATGGAGGAGGATAATCAAGTGAGGCTCTGATTTCTACATGGTAACATTTTAAGTAAAACATGCTTATATAGAATATAATATAAGGTGTAAGAAGAGACCATCATTATAGAACTATAGGTTACAAAGGTACAAACCCTTTTGGTTAGTTGGTGGATCGTCGCACCCTACCGCCCTTGGTGATTGAGGAATTAACCCCTCAACCCGGTTACCAAGGTATGAAGTTGGTTGGTGGATCATCGCACCCTACCACCCCTGGTGATTGAGGAACTAACCCCTCAACCTGGTTACCAAGGTACGAACCCCTTGATTGGTTGGTAGATTGTCACACCCTACCACCCCTAGTGATCAAGGTACTAACCCCTCAACCCGGTTACCAAGGCACAACTTTTTGATTAGTATCAAGGTACAAACTCATCGATATGGTTACTCGTGCCCTTAGCCCCTCGAGTAAGGCATCATCACATTCCAACACTATATAGGAGAATATCATATAATATATTCCTTTCATCATCATAAAGTCATTTAACTCGTAAGACATGCATTGGACCTTTAAGTCCTCAAAATACATCAATCAGACATTTTATCAAACACTTGACGGGTGTGTAGTGCTAGTGTAAAACCATGCAATTCAAGAGTATAATCATGCTAGAAAATTCAATGTAAAAACATCAATAGGTACTTAGTAACACCCTCAAGCAACATACATTAAAACCCTTCATCAAATCTCACAATAGATCTTAGATTCATAGCTCAAAACGTGCTAAAACAATCATAATTTCATGAAACCCCAACATAGTATGCAGTGAAATTCATAATAAGTAAGATCCATGAGTAAATCAACTTTAAATCATGCAATTTTTTGAGTAAAAGAAAGTTTGGGTATCATGGGTGAAAGGAACCCATGAAATAAACCCACATACCTTGATTTTGGAGATTCCTTGAAAAAGATTAGAGATGGAGACTTGAAGCTTGAATGAGAACCTTAAGATCCGAATAAGTTTTGGGACTTGAAATTTGGAGATGAAATATTGTCTAAGTGTTTGAGAAAGTATTTGGAAATGTCTTAAATGATATGAGGGCGAAACATGGTTAAATATAGGTATTTTCATGCATGGGAACACTTAGGCCCAAGAATTGAAATTCTTGGACTGAGATAGAAAAATTGAACAAAAATTACACTAAGGCGCGCCGTTGACGCGTCGCGCCAAGGGCCATGAAACCTCATTGGAATTCAATTTTTAGGAAAATGAAATTGCGATCTGTTTTCTCTAAAATTAGGGTTAGACCCATTTACCACTCAGTTTGACCCGCTGATCAAGAATATAAAGGTGGATTTTTGATATCACACATGTATCTTGAGATATATAGAAATTACAATTTCGGACCCATTGTCCACTCAATTTTGCCCCCTGATCAAGAATATGAAGTTGGATATTTAATATCACGCACGAATTTTGAGATATATGGAAATTACAATTTCAGGCACTTCCGAGGCACATTTTCGGGCACTTTTTGGGGTCGTTTCAATATCTCCCCCTTGGGAACATTCGTCCCTGAATGTCAAAGAAACTTATATGAGAAGAGTAATCATGAAGCAATCAGCCCCAACAAGAATGCAACAACACAGTTAAAACACCATTTTCAAAATCTCAACATAAGTGTAAAATCACCATGAACTTTGTCAATATAAACATGAATGAGTGCAAATGACTTAGGGGCTAGAACATGACACAAAAATCACATATAAAACTTGGAATTAGTACCTTAGGATTGAGTAGGATGAAAGAGATAAGGATATCGCTTTTGTATGTCCGCTTCGGCCTCCCATGTAGCACTCTCAATTTTTTTATTCCTCCAAAAGACCTTAGCGGAAGCAACATCCTTGTTCCTCAACCTCTTCACTTGTCTATCCAAGATCTCTACTGGAACCTCTTCATATGTTAAGTTATCTTTCAATTACCCCATAACATCAAGAGGCACAATAGCATTTGGGTCACCCACACACTTCCTAAACAGAGACACATGAAAGACCAGATGAACCAATTTCATTTCACTAGGCAAATCCAACTTGTAGGCTATCTTACTAATCCTCCTCATCACCCTATAAGGACACATATATCTAGGGCTTAACTTATCCCTCTTACCAAAATGAACCACACCCTTCATAGCTGATACCTTCAAATAGACCCAATCACTAACCTTACATTAAAGCTCCCTCCTTCTCACATTGGCATAGGACTTTTAGCGACTTTGAGCCATTTTCAACCTTTCTCTAATCATCCTAACCTTCTTAAGAGCCTCTATAACGGGATCCAATCCCAACAAATCCACCTCTCCAACCTCAAACCACCCAACTAGTGATCTACAATGTCTACCATAGCGAGCCTCAAAAGGAGTCATGCCAATGCTAGAATGATATCTATTGCTATATGCAAACTCAATCAATGGAAGATGATCATCCCAAATACCCTTAAGCTCCAATACACAAGCCCTAAGCATGTCCTCAAGTGTTTGGATAGTTCTATCAGCTTGGCTATCTGTTTGAGAGTGGAAGGATGTACTAAGTTTAACTTAGGTACCAAGACCCCTTTGGAACGACCTCCAAAAATGTGAAGTAAATTGAGCACCACGATCTGATATGATGGACAAAGGAACCCCATGTAATCTCACCAAGTCATAAATGTACAACCTTGCATAATCTTCATCCCCATATGTAGTCTTAACTGGTAGAAAGTGAGATGATTTTATCATCCTATCAACCACAACCCAAATGGAATCAAAACCCTTTCTAGTCTTAGGCAACCCAACCAAAAAATCTATATTAATCCTTTCCCACTTCCAAGTAGGAATCTTTATGTCTTCGGCTAGGCCACCAGGCCTTTGATGCTCAACTTTGACTTGTTGGCAACTATGACAATCAGATACAAATTTGGCAATATCCCTCTTCATGCCTCCCCACCAATATACCTCTCTCAAATCTCTATACATCTTGGTAGAACCGGGTGAATAGAATAAGAAGAATTATAGGCCTCATCAAGGAGTTTCTCCCTCAAGCCATCAACACATGGTACACACAACCTACCTTGGTACCTAAGGGCGCCATCTCCCCCTTGGGAGAAAACCACCACTTGGTCATCCCTCAGCAATGCCTTCAATTCTAACAAGCAGGGGTCAAGATCTTGCTTTGCTTTTACCTCATCAACCAAGAAAGATTTTGAACCATCAACAACCACAATACCACCATTATCAACCTCTCCCAACCTAACCCCTAATCTGGCCAACCAATGGACCTCCTTAGCCACCTCTATGCCCCCACTATCAACATGAGTTAAGATACCCATAGACACCCTACTCAACGCATCCGCCACAACATTAGCCTTAAGAGGAATGATAGTGCACACTTATGTTATTGTCATAGTCCTTAAAAAGTTCTTACCACCTTTTTTGCCTCAAGTTGAGATCTTTTTTAGTGAACACATATTGGGGTCTCTTATGATCGATAAACACATTAACATGCACCCGATACAACTAATGATGCCACATCATTAATACAAATACCATGGTGGCTAGTTCAGGATCATGTAAAGGATAGTTCTTTTCATGTACTTTGAGTTGCCTAGAAGCATAGGCTATCACTTTACCACTTTGCATCAACGCACAACCAAAACCAACCCAGGAAGCATCATATTACATAACAAATCCTTCTAGCCCTTCTGGTAATGAAAGTATAGGAGCACACACAAGCTTATCTTCAATGTTTAGAAACTCTTTTCATACTTGTTGGTCCACAAAAATTTAGGTTTCTTTTAAATCAACTTTGTCATGGAAGAAGCAATAGAAGAGAACACATTCAAAAACCTCCGATAGTAACCTGCTAAGCCCAAGAAGCTTCTAATATCCGACAAGGTCAATAGTCTAGGCCAATTTCTAATCACATCTGTCTTTTTAGGATCCACCTTAATACCATCCCTCGACACCACATGACCTAGGAAGGAAACCTCTTTCAACCAAAATTCACATTTTTCATACTTGGGCTTAATCTTTGTAGCACTACCCTCAAATGACTCAAATGCTCTTTCTCACTAGTTGAATAGATCCAAAATATCATCAATGAAGACCACAACAAACGAATCAAGGTAGGGTTTGAAGACCCTATTCATATGATCCATAAAGATAGCTAGTGCATTAGTTAACCCAAAAGACATAACCACAAACTCATAATGCCAATACCTAGTCTAGAAGAGAGGTTTACTAAATGATTGAGAATGGTCCCTAGTCACAAGATTGTTGATGATGCCTTGGTTGAAATTTTCTATCAGGCACTTAATGAATGTAGTCAAGCTTGCGTTGACACAATCATGGGAGGCATGTTCCTTGACCAACCTTTTGCATTGATATCGCAAGGATAGAGTAAGTGGTCAAAACAAATAGAGCATGGGGTTAATGAGAGTAAGGTGCGATGAAACCTTCTTTTGCGATCAATACCAACAATGAGAAAGCAAAGGTAAACGAAGAGATCATAGAACAACTTGCTCAACTTTGCACAAGTATGGACTTGGTTTTAAAGCAAAACTAAGAAAGTGTCAAAGCAATCACCGACCAACCTCCGAAGGCTCCCATCTATGATGATCTATTATTTGATGAAGATACGTGTTTTGTAAGCAATCAAGTGGCAGGTTTTCAGAATAACCCCCAAGGGTCCAATTCGGATTATTGGAGGCAAGGGTCTGGAAATCAAGGTCAGAATTTCAATCGTGATGGGGTGTATAGA
Source organism: Solanum virginianum (assembly GCA_000787875.1). NCBI lineage: Eukaryota > Viridiplantae > Streptophyta > Magnoliopsida > Solanales > Solanaceae > Solanum > Solanum virginianum. Next base: position 5,911 of record DF364180.1, on the reverse strand, counting down.
GACAACTAGGGCGGATACTATAAGAGAGAGAGAGTGCCCGATGCCGAATGGGGAAGAAAAGAGGGCTATAGGAATGGTCCTTATGTGTCACCTCATAATCATGATGTTGGGTCAAGCAACTCCAGGATCGAAGAGATGTTCGAAAAGTTATTGAAGAGGGCCGACCACCAAGATGAGACTTTAAAGGGAATGAAAGCAGATATTTCAAGTATTAACTAAAAAATAAAGTCTCACTCGATGGTGATTAAGCAACTGGAACAACAATTCGGACAAGTTTCTTCACAATTGAACCAATTCCAAAAGGACACCTTACCAAGCAATATGGTTCAAAATCCTAAAAATGAATGGCATTGCATAGCGGTCATGACCCGAAGTGGCAAGAGCACCATAGATCCCCCTATGTCGGTAATTATGGATAAAGCTGATGAGAAGGGTCTTAGTGGTGAAGTTATGGGTGAGGGAGAAGATCCGAAGGTTGTTGGGATGCAACAAGAAGAGGTAAGGGAGCATGAGAAATTGAAATCAATTCCTGAAACCCCCCTTTTCCCTCAAAGGCTTAAGAAAAAAAAAAGAGGAGGGTAAATTCAAATACTTCCTCTCGATGTTGAAGCAACTCTCCATCAACATTCCCCTTCTAGAGGACTTGGAGAACATTCCCAGGTATTCCAAGTATATGAAAGATTTAGTGACCAATAAATGCACTTTGAGCCAAGAGTTCTCACAAGAACTCCAATAATATAGTGCAATTATGACCAAATACCTTGTGCAAAAATAAGAGGACCCCAGTGCATTCACCATCCCTTGCACCATTGGTGATGTTGTGTTCACAAGAGCATTGTGTGACTTAAGAGTGAGCATCAATCTAATGCCTCTTGCTGTATTTAAAAAGCTTGACCTTGGTACTCCCACCCCAATAAGAATGAGATTACTTATGGCAGATCAAACCATTACAAAGCCAAAGGGAATCCTTTTGGATGTGTTGTTAAAGTTTATAAATTTATCTTTTCCGTGTATTTTGTGATCCTAGATTGCTAGGTTGATTTTGAGGTGCCCATCATCTTGGAAAGACCATTTCTGGCCACTGAAAGGGCTTTAATAGATATGGATTCAGGTCAACTGCGATATAGGGTCAATGATGCAGAGGTTGTGTTCAATATTCACCAATCCATGAAGCACCCAAACAAGTTCAAGAGTGAGGTATGGACCCTTGATGATAGCTGATGAAGGACGCAGACAAAGTTGAGCCATGACGTTAAACAAGGCATTTCTTGGGAGGCAACCCAAGCATTGTTGATTTATTAGTTTGTTTTAAGTTTTTTTAGTTTTTTGAGATTCTTAGGTAGAAGATGTGAGTGTGTTTTTAGTTGAAAGACATTGATGCAGTTGTAATATTTTGAAAATTGTTGTGTTCTGAGACTTGGTTTACAAGTGAAAATTAAAGAGTTGAAAAAATGAAAAAATAACACTTGGAGCAACCTCTACGAGCAGGCCTATGAGTCATAGTCATAACTATGACTCGTAGTTATACCTCGTAGAGGGAATCAGTGAGCATCAAATGTTGGCACATACATTATGAGCTAACCTTATGATTTGTAGGGTCTCTTACGAGTCGTAAATGGGGTTTGTAATGCCCAGGTATGAATTCTTAATTCTTGCAAGTGTTGGGCCTACTACGAGACCAGGACCTAGGAGTCGTAGGATATCCTACAACTTGTAGTTGAGGTCTCGTAGCCCCAACCTGCATCTTTTTAAAAGTTGACCCTATTTCATTTAAAAGGGGGTCAAAATAAAATTTGACCCCTAAATCTCATTTCCCAACCCTAAGATTAATGGATTCCCCCAATAATCTTCCTCCTTTCACTTTTTCAATTGAAATCCCGACCACATACGTCATTTTCTGGCATAAATTCTGATGAGGTCACTATTCTTAAGGGTTTTCGAGTGTTTTTTCTTTATCTCCTTCACCTTGGTTAAATTCTCCTATCAATCGGTAAGTTTCACGATTAAATTTAATGTATTATTATGGTGAGATCATTCCTATTATAATTATATATCTATGTTAGCCATGAATACTCATGCCTATATGGTGATGAGTAGACTCAGACATGAGACCCTAGGGTTTGTATTGCTTTGAAAGACTTTGTTTGTCATCAAGCCTTGTTTGAACTTATTGAGTGGGTGATTGTGAATTTGAAAATTGTTGGTCCCTAGAGTGTCTCACTCACTTGGTATCTGACCATTAGGTAAGTTATTTTCGAAATGGGAATTTAGATAGTGTGGGTTTGCTTTATGTGTCATAGCTTGTTGTGCCTAGTTGAAAAGGTTTGCGTTGCTCTTATATTCCTGTGGAGTGTTTTGTTGATAAAGAGTGCAAGTTGGACATGAATTTGCCCCTAGTTTTGCTTGTTATAATTGGAATAGACTTAGATTCTTAGAGATAATGACTATTTTTAATTATTGGATTCCATGATGGGACCATTTATATGTCAAATTTGTGTATGACTTTTATAATTGCCAACTCTTTAATGTGTTATTGTTTTTGGAAAGTGTAGCCACTACTGGTGTCTTCTGTTTCCTGCTACGAGGTCATAAGGGTCCCTTAGAGCAAGCATCAGTCATATGTGATTTCTTCATATCTCCCATATGAGACCCACATATGACTCGTAACACTTATTACGACTCGTAGGGAGGGTCTCGTAATCCTGACTCAGTTCTTAAAAAGGTCTCTGAAATTTGGTACGAAGCTAGATTACGACTCATAGGCTCCCCTATGAGTCATAATTGTCTCTCATATCTGAGGTTAGATTGTATTTTTGTAAGTCATTTTATTGCTACAAGGCTAGTGTACGACTCGTTGGGCACCCCATGAGTCATAACTATACTCTTACGTGCAGACCTGCAATTGTTCTAGTGATCTTTCTTCTATTTTATTTTATTTCTATGTTTCTGTGTTTACATTTCTAGTTCTTTGTTATGTGATTCATTTGATCAAACATCTTGAGACTGATATGTTGATATGTTGTTGGTTTGTAGATAAAATGCCCCTATAGGACAAACGTGCAATTCAAACTCTCCAACGGAGGTTGATGGATAAATCCTCTGAGACTGAGCATTCAGAGGGCTCTATGGAAGTCCACAGAGTCAGAGTAGACCCTGAAGCTAATAGACCCCAGACCCAGGCACTTGCAGCACAGACACCTATAGAAGTTAGTAGTTCCTCCCAGTCTGAAGAGGAGGAATAGCAGGGTAACGGGGATGGGTCGGATAGCAGCCTACCACAAATGACCCCCTCACACTCAGAGTCAGGATTAGAGTCTGAGAGCACATCCTAGTCCCAATAGGAAGAAGTCCAGTCTCAACCCCCCGCCAACTGCAGATGGTGTGTCCCAAGGATGAGGAAGATATATGATCAGGGTTTGGAGCCCAAGGGACAGGGCAAACTGGTGTGGCAATTTCATGAAGAATTGAGACTAAATGACTCAGAGTTGGATAAAGTGTCTGGGTTGGATAGAGAGTTAGACAGACATAGGCTACAATGGACCACACAGTAGCTGGGCAAGTATGCCCCCTTCATAGTCTATAAGTTTTATGCAGAATATCTTGCTATGCTCTGCCGGGGGTTACCAAAGAACAAAAATCCAATAGAGTAACCGAGGTTACGGGTGGTGCCAGTATGAGGTAGGAGAGTCCCTATTTTAATGGAGACCATTAGCCGGGTCCAATTTGGGCCCACTTACAAACTGCCTCAGTCTACCGTAGAATATGATGGACGCATTGATAAGATGAGGAGAGCGGTGATTGGGAAGAACATTGGAGCCAGATAGAGCTTCTATGATGGATGGCGGGCTAGATTTGTGAGGAGGGCTTTAAGCCGACGTAGGTTACAAACCACGTTGATCCTATAATGAAGGCCCACCTTTTTTGATCCATGATGGTCCATTATCTGTTGGCGTATCTGGCCCACTTTCACGGCTAATATGATCACTTTGGAGCGAGTTGTATTATTAGCCAGCACCTTAGTTGGTTATGAGATAGACTGCGCCCAGATCAACTCAGAGCAGATCCATGACGCAGTCGTTTGGACGAACACCTCACTGCCATTTCCTGTTTTGATTCATCGGTGTATAATGCAGTAAGTGTTCCTAATGACCTCCACGGGACTAGTACACAGAGGCTACACACACCATGGATCCCGGTCTGATAAATTCTGATGAGAACCCAAAGGAGTTTAGGGACGCAAGTGAACTTAAGTATAGATTTCCATCCTCAAACAGATAGCCAAGCAGAACGCACCATTCAGACGTAGGGACACAAGTGAACTTAAGTACAGCTTTTCACCCTCAAACAGATGGTCAAGCAGAACGCACTATTCAGACATTAGAAGATATGTTGCGAGCTTGTGTATTGGACTTTAAAGGCAGTTGGGTGGATCACTTGCCACTTATTGAATTTGCCTGAAATAATAGCTACCATTCCAGTATCAAGATGGCACCTTATAAAGTTTTGTATGGAAGAAAATGTAGATCACCAATTGGATGGTTTGAAGTAGGTGAAACAACCTTACTTGGGCCAGACTTGGTACGACAAGCCTTGGAAAAAGTTAAGGTAATACAGGAACGGTTGGAAACAGCCCAAAGCCGGCACAAATCATAATATTAGAAAAAGAGGACTGGAATTCTCATTAGGAGATTGGGTATTCTTAAAGGTGTCTCCAATGAAAGGGGTTATGAGATTTGGTAAGAAGGGGAAACTAAGCCCACATTGCATAGGGCCATATCAGATCACTAAGAGATTTGGGTAGGTTGCATATGAATTAGAGCTACCCCAAGAACTCTCAATGGTTCATCCAGTTTTCCATATCTCGATGCTTCGAAAATGCATAGGTGACCCATCTCGTATCACTCCTATTGAGGATGTATATGTTACAGAAGATCTCACATATGAAGAGGTATATGTTGCTATTTTGGATCGTCAAGTTAAGAAGCTAAGGAATAAAGAAATAGCTTCAGTTAAAGTACTCTGGAGAAACCAGCAGGCTGAGAAGATAACATGAGAAGCTGAGGACATAATGAAATCAAGATATCCTTACTTATTTAAAGCAGAAGAGGAAGTCCAACATGCAGAATTGAGGCCCTAATAGGTACGTGTGATTGAATACTTTGTGTGTTGTCAAAAGTTTGTATAAGTAAAGATTTAAACGTGGTTAAAGTATCTAGTTGTACTAACATTCGAGGACTAATGTTTCTAAGGAGGGGAGGATATAACACCCCACACACATACTATAAGTATTTGTACTATACATATGAAACAAGATATGGACTTTTAAATTAGTGCCAATTTTAAAAGTGTTTGCATCTCGCATTAAAAGGCATCGTATGTACCTAAAGTTGAAGAAAGTTACATGTATACATGTTTTGCGTCGAGTTAAGGGGACTAAGACCCTAAACAAAGGATAACAATTGAGGTGCTTATAGGACTTAGGAAGCTAGCGAGTGAGTCAGCTACTTGCTTAGTTTGAACATGCGAGTTAAACGAAGACGAGACCCGACGTCGAAATTGTCCAATTTCGATTATGAATAAAGTTTGAGTAAAGGAGGTATCTTTGGCCCATGTTTTACTACTATAAGTGGGCTATATTTGCAGCCCAAAATAGAGGATGAAAAAGGCCCAATTATATCCTAACTTAACTAATTGGGCAACAATAAGAGAAGGAAAAATTTGCACATAGCCAGCCCAAGATCTATCACTTTAGAGGCCCATTTTAGCCCATATTTTAAGTAAGAAGCTGTTGCATCACCAGCCTCCTAATAGCTACTAATATGTGGTTATAAATATAGGAGTAAGTCAGCCAAAGTTATGTTGTAAAAGGGGTCAAAACAGCAACCTATTTCATTCAAGTTTGGTGAAAACT
>DF364181.1:14229-31210 GCA_000787875.1 Solanum virginianum | reverse complement strand
ACCCGGAGCATTCCCCAATGGCATACACAATCAAAGTTGTGCCTAATCTACTTTTTTTGAAAACTATTTGAAGAAGAATGATCTCTTTTCTTTTTTGGCAACACTTTAATTTTCGCATTTCATATGTCATGCTTGAGACCATGAAATTAAAAGGTATTTTGATATCTTTGACGTAACTTTAATTTAGGACTCTAAAATTAAAAAGCCTTTTTTATTCTCCTATAAAAATAAAACACAAGTTCTTCATATATGACGATCCTCTCTCTCACAGGAAAAGAGTTATGACTTTATAAATAGGGTCTCATTCCATCTGGTAACATGCACTATGTAGTCCTAGAGGCTTTGGATGTTATGTCTAGGGAGAAACTTGTGTATATCTAATTTTATTCTGATGCACTATGTAGTCCTAGAGGCTTTGGAAGTTGTGTAGGAAGAAACTTGTGTATATCTTTTTTTATTCTGAATGAATTGTGTGAGATTATTTCTCTTGATATTGTGTACTCTCTTTTATATAGTGGATTATTCATCTCTTCTCGTGGATGTTTATGTCTCTTTTTCTATATTTCTCGTTAAGTCTCTTTTAATTATGAGTACTGACGTTTTATGCATTTTGGGATCTTAAATAGACCCCCAAAAGTTTAAGGATGAAAGTACCCTAAAAATAAATGAAAAAATGTCATTTATCTTATCCAGTTAGGGTCCGCGTTAGGTCCGTGACAGGGAGTTGTCGTAGATCTTTAGACAGCTCAATAGGTCTTCAGTACAATAGTCATAACTTTTTACTCTGAACTCCGATTAAGGAAAAAATTGGCGCTTTGGAAAGCTAATTCAAATACCTTCAATTTGAAATATTATAGATTGCCTAACTCATTTGAAGTTGATCCTTCTATCAACTCATAAGAAAATTTAGTTGGTAGAAATTCTTAGGACTTAGCTTGATGTAAAAGATCACTTAAATTCGTTTATTGAACATAGGAGGAGTTGGGAAAGGTTTGAAATACCCCTCATGAAACAAAATAAAATTTGCCTCGGAATTTGCACAGGTCCGCGACGCGCTTTTGGTGCTGATCAGTGTATTTTCTCCCAAAAATTCTGAGAACTCATTAAAAATTTGTAAAAGAAACATAGGGCAATTTCGTGTATTTTCTCCCAAAAATTCTCCGAATGAGTTTCTCAATCCTTGTTGAAAATTTTTGAAAGAAACAGAAGGCATATCCGCCTCCTAGGTGGGTCGCGCCTTGGGCAGGCACAACCACTGGAAATCAGTTTGGATCGAAAAATTATTTTTCAATTTGGTTGCTCTAAAATCCAAATGAGACCATTTTATCAATCAATTGTTTATGCTGATTACATATCCAGCCTCGGATTACCATCGGAGCATGGAAAGACCCATTATGCACATGTATATCCTCTAGGGGTATTTTGGTAATTTTAACAGGTGTTACAATTTACTTTCTTCTTTTATTTTTTTTGCCACATCAATGCGGTTCACTTAGATTGCTCAATTTAACCCTTACCATACATAATGACATTGCTTTCTAAGATTATAATTTGACTCTACAGAAAGCAAAACTAGAGTACATTTAAATTTTACCCTTCAAATATTTGAAATAACTAAAAATAATTATGTTTCACCTTAATTCATCCCTTTTTTTTTTGTGTATAGCTTGTTCCCACACCAACACCCCCCTTTTTCGCTTTACAAATCCTACATTCGCAACTGCTGAACTTATCTATCATATCAACTAATTAAACCAACCCCATCATTGCTTTCAACTCTAAATTAACAACAACAATAAAAGTATATATATGTACAGAACCCATACACTTCGAAATAACAAAAACATCAAGCTCAAATTTTTTTAAAAAAAAGAATGTTAATGAAAAGAAATAAGCATGTTGATAATTGATCTCTGTATTGGATCATCATTGGTGGATTGATGAACAACCCGAGAATGAATTACCATGTTTCAAAGACGTCTCACAACTCTTCAAAAACAAAAGTGCCGCTTTTTACATTTTAGGAATAATGTATTAAGACATTTTATACTATTCAATTAGGCTTAAAAAAATAGTTACTTTCTTTTTTTGGTCTGTTTCAAAAAAAAAACCATAACGTATTTCCTTTTTTGGAAAAACTTTAATTTCCACTTTCCGCCTGGCATTTTTTTGACAACAAGATTAAAAGATATTTTGGTACATTTAACATAATTTTAATTTAGGACCACAAGATTAAAGTCTTCTTTATTTTTCTTAAATTTTGTGTCAAGTCAAACTATGTCATTCTTTCTTAAACAGAGTTAGTATTACTAATTAGGTTTACTACAAAAGAATTAAAATTTAAATACCACTTGTACCCTAATTAATTTTAAAAATAATCATTCAAAGAAGAGGATAAAATCAGAAAAAAATTAATCAATTGCTTTTAATTTTATGAAAGTGGATAAGCAAAATGAAGTTTTATTTTTAATTAAATTGGAAAAGTAAATAGATAGAATGTCAGTATTTTATTTATTTATTGGTTTTGAATGTCTAAAATTATTTAATCACTTATTTATCTTATTTCACTTTCATTTAGGTTGTATCACCCATGCGTTAAATATATATCATCTAGGTTTTCTATCACGCTCTAAGCCTATATCCTGGACGTGGCCGACACCCGAAAACCATCTCTTGTTCGAAGCGAACCACTTGGTCTGGCTACTTACTCAGCGGAAGACTCAAATAATAGTGGAAAGGGCAATAAAAGCAACAAGCTAAACAAGAAGCTTCAGGGTGCTAATGAAACCATCCTTGGTCTAATGAAACTCTTATCTAATAGATCGTTCAGCTATAACTTTAACTCTTTTAGGTTCAAAGGAGCCATACGGTATGGAGGGATGGATATAGGTTGAGTATCTGGAAGAGTGTCTACCCCAAAGTCTATCTCCCTATTAGGAGGAACTCTAGGAAGATCCTCAGGAAAGACTTCTGGGAACTCATTCACAATGGGGATAGATTGAAGAGGTGGTGCCTCGGCACGAGAATCCTTAACTCTGACTAGGTGGTATATACACCCTTTGGAAATTAACTTTCTAGCTTTGAGATATGAGACAAACTAACCCTTAAGGAAAGCTAAGCTACCCCTCCACTTTAAGACTGGTTCATTGGGAAACTAAAATTTGACTACTCTAGTTTTGCAATCTATGAAGGCATACATAGCATGAAGCCAATTCATGCCTAGGATGACATCAAACTCTACTATGTCTAACTCTACCAAATCAATAGTCTTATAATAAACGGAGATTGGATAGCCCCTATAGATTCATTGAGCTAAGATAGTCTCTCCAGTAGAAGTAGAAACACTCAAAGGCTCAAGAAGGCATTCTGGATTGACCCCAAACTTAACAGCTACAAATGGGGTTACAAAAGATAATGTGGCTCCTGGGTCTAATAATGTATAGACATCATAAGTAAAGATTTTACGCATACCCGTAACCACATCTGGTGAGCTCTCCTACTCTTGTCTGGTGCTCATCGTATACAAGCGGTTTGTGCCCCCGCTTGTCCCTGCTGTAGTACCCCTGTAAGGTGGCTTACCCTGTAGTGCTAAAGAGACTATATGTGATCTGGTATCTCTCATAATCTGTTTCCCCATAGGGCAATCCTTCAAGAAGTGCCCCCATCTGACCACATTTCAAACAACCATTTGTGCCCATAAGGCACTCTCCGGGATGAGACCTACCACACTTACCACAAGTAGGATAACGGTTTGATCCTTGAGCTATGCTACCCTGTGACTAGCTACTCGAGATCTTGCGTTGTTATGATCCCTCCTCATTCCAGACTCTTGGTGTAGGTACACTAGCGGATTAAGGTGCTGGTCTGACTTTCTTAGGCTTAAAAGATGAGTGATTTCCACCTCTAGTCCCTCTCTTGCTTGTCTCTAAGCCTGATGTCTTAACCCTCTTACTCCTAAACTCCTCCATATCTTACATCTTATCCTCCTCTACCTGTTGCACATATGTCATCAAGTGGGCTATATCCATATCCCCAATCAACATCGCATTCCTACCCTCCCTCTTAGTAATTCAAGAGAGCCCGAACACAAAAAGATCCATCTTAGTGCGTATATCTGCCACCATAGCTGGAGCGTAATGGGACAACTAAGTAAAATTGAGGTTGTACTCCCATACACTCATATTCTCCTACTTTAGATTCAGAAATTCCCTTACCTTAGCCTGACTCATCTCTCTGGGAAAGTACTGTCCTAAAAAGGACTCCTTAAATACGGCCAACTAATAGCTGGCGCCCCAACTTCCCTGCTCCCTTTCTACTAATCAAACCAGAGTCTAGCTACCTCTTGACCTAGTAGGCAGCTAACGCAACTTGCCTAGCATCACATATCCGCATATCCTAAAACACCTTCTGGAGCTCCTTAATGAAGTTCTCAGGATCCTCTTTCACATTGGACCCCATGAATTCTGATGGGTTCATCCTCAGAAACTCCCGAACCCTGGTAGTATCTGACCCATCATTTTTGCCATCTTCCTAGTATCCTTCCTATGTAGTGACCACCTAAAACAAAGTCTGGATGGCCTGGCGATGCTCAGCGTTGGAGATGTCCGCTTGTTGTGGCTGCTCCACAGGCACAGCTAGACCCCTAGGTTCCTCAGGAATTTGGCCAGGCTAGTTTGCATTTCACCTGGCTGAGCGTCATCTTCCCTTTACTGGTTCGTTAGCTCTGTAAGGAGACATGATCTGAAAAACATGGCGTGAACGCATGAGTTAGAAGGGACTTCATAGAGAGATACTCTGAACCATGAGACAAGGAATAACAAGTAATAATGACACTTTCTAATGTCTCGTAGCCTCCCTATTAAAAATGTGGTGTGCTTCACACCCATAATACAGACTCTACTAGACACGGTTCCATAGACACCCTTTGACTCTTGAACTATGTGCTCTGATACCAAGTTTGTCACGCCTCGAGCCTACACCCTAGATGTGGCCGGCACTAGGAAACCATCTCTGGTCCCAAGCAAACCACTTGGCCTAGCTACTTACTCAGCTGATGACTCAAACAATAGTGGAAAAGGCTATAAAAGCAACAAGCTAAACAAGAACGTTTTGTATAACTGAGTGTAAAAGTTCATAAGCAATATCTGAATAAACTGGAACTAAAATACTAACACATAGTTTATGGACCCTCTACTAAAGTTGTCTGAAAGGATTACTGGGATAGGCCCCAATTAGCCAAAACTAAAAATAAATGTAGTAATGAAACATAGATAACTCAAGAGCCTCAGGATGAGAAGAGGCCTCACCAAAAGATTGGAAGCTGTCAAGTTCTCAATGAAGCGGCTGTTGAGGAAATCTGTCACCTGCGTCTGCATCATAAAATGATGCATATCCTAAGAACATCAGTAAGTGGTATGTATAGTATGTAAGATGGCTAAAATAGTAACTCAGAATAACATAATATTTCTTAAAAGACATAAACATATCTCAGAATGAAGTAACAATGACAATAAATTCTTAGTATACAGAAATTAATATGCTAAAAACTGGTAAGTAAAATATATCTTTTAACTTAGGGAGTTTCTCTAACCGACAACCACCACTATGAGCTTTGTTGTGATATAGCATCTTGCCAACGCTACCAGAGCCATCCCGTACTTTGCCGGGATAGGGGACGAAGAACTAGGAGAGTGGATCCATCCCAAAACTGGGTCATCTCAGTGGCTAAAGAGGAATTTACCACGGTACAATCCTATCCTATGCTGGCTACATAGTTTATGAGTTCGAGTATTTAATTCTAGCCTCACCTAAATTGGTGCTCAATACTACTCCCAAAAATAATCTTTAAATAGCTCATACTTAAAGATTATGAATTCTTGAAACTTGGTTTCTTGGGAACTTAGCCCAACTTACTACTTAGCTTTCTCATCAGAGTTCTTTAACTTGACTAATAACTAATATCAACACAGGTGATTCAATAATATGCTAGATTACTTGGCTAATGTGCAAGAACCAATTCTTAAAATGTACTTCTTGAACTTAGCTTAAAAGGTACTCATACTAGTCTTTCTTTTCTTGAAATAGTAATAAGATTTTCAAGAAACTTCAACAACAATGAACCTTGTTCATAAATGAGTATAAATTTGATAACAATACTTTAATTGAATAATATAGAAACCAAGAATCATTATATTCATCAAGAATCTATACGTACCATGCAAATTACCATAATTCGCAAAACTCACATGGATTTAATCTCAACTAGTACTTGAAAGTTCATGGGTGAAAATTAACTTATATTTTTAAAGATATTCTCAAAAATAATAGTTTTAGGGTGGCCTTACATACCTGGGAAAGAATTCTTGAAGAATTGAAAAAAATTACTGAGCCCTACTAACGTTCTTGAATTTCTTGCACGTGAGTTCTTGAGAGGGTTTTCTTGCTTTGAACGAATAAAAGTGTAAAAATGTGTTTTTGGACTTTAATACGACTTAAACCATCTAATTTAGAATTATGGGGTACGGGAAAGGTAGAAACTACCCCTCCCCATCAAAAGACGAAAACTAGTGCAAAAATGCACTAGTGTAATTAGGCTGTTTTTGCAAATTGTCACATTTTGTCGAATTTTGGAGAAAAACCAAAGTGTGGTTCCGCGTTCTTAGCGCATCGTAGAAGGGGCGCAAAAACCTCACTATTTTGTGATTTTTTTTGGAAAATTTAATTTAACCTGGTCGTGTTAAAGTTGAGTCGAGACTATTTTTTGACTAAGTTTTTCGCACTGATCGTAAATTCGGTCTCGAATTTACAAACGGAGCATGGGAAGACAAGTTACTCGCAAGATCACTTCTAGGGGTACTTTCGTTTTTTCACCGGGTGTTACATTTTCATAAATTGTGTGTGATTGTCATAATTATTTCATTATATTTTTTTGTGAATGCATCATTTATTTAAGATTAACATTTTGCAGATCACGAAGATTTAGTGTTAAGAATTCATTCTTTCATGTACATTGTGAGAGCTCTATATTAATTTTTTATTTTAAATTATCTTAAAATTATTGATATGTTGAAAGTGAAACAAGAGAAAAGAGAGACACTTCTTTTTCACTTCTAGTAATACGGAATTATTAACTAAAATCATTGGAGCATTGAAGGAATCAAGTAATGACATCTTTGTTGTTTCGTTTTGATGAGGAGCTAAAACATGTGTCTTCCCAAGTTCTTAGAAAAAATAGTTCTCATGTAAAATCATATATTAATTTGGAGGAGATGTCATACATGGTAATTTCATATTAGTAATTAATAATAGTACATTATTTATGCCTTAAATTCCTACCTGGTCTTTTCAATAATTTAGTAAGCTTTACATTTATTTTTATTTAGTCTGTATTAATCTTCATATACTAGTATTTCATTTTATCTAGTTCAATCATGATCTTTTCAATAATTTAGTAAGCTTTATATTTATTTTTATTTGGTCTATATTAATCTTCATATACTGATATTTCACTTTATCTAGTTCAATCGTAAAAATAAAATTCTTAGCCTCTCTAATAAAAGCAATTGTTCAATTCTTGTTTGTTCTCATTTATTCTCTTACGTAATCAATAACTTTGTGATTATATTTTTTTATCTAATCTCTTTACCTAATTACAATCTTTTCTTTATCAAAAATATGTTTAATGTTAAATGTGGCAACCAGAGGCGGAACCAAATTTGGAGGTTTTGGGTGCCAAATTTTTCAGAAATAACAAACGGGTTGGGTTTTGCAATTATGAATTATCATAATTCATTTTTTTTCTTTCAACTTTTATAGACGAATTGATCAAATATGAATATTTAGTTATGTTTTCGTTTTAGATATTCTGATAATCAAGATACGTAATTAGTAGTCTATTTTTTTCATAATAGTAAACTTTTTCTTTTTAGGAATTAGAGAGGTCTTATTCTCTAAGACTTTGAAAAAGAAAAAATTAATTCTTGTTAAAAGTTCAACTTTGTATAAATCATCTAAAATTATTATTGCCTTTATGTGTTGTTCCAGATATATAATTTTAAAGGAAGAAGAATTATAGGTTCAATATAGGTATGATGAAAGACAAAGTAAAAAAAATGAAGAATTAATTGAACCAGAAAAGAGACATTTTGAATTAACAAACAATAGATTAAAGAAGAATTAATGGAAAAAAGGAGCTGAAGCTATCCCTCTTCGCAGCAAAAGGGTTTGAACCAAAAAAAAAAAGAAGCAAAAATATAGACTTCACAAGGGTTTCTTTGAACCAGCATCTTATGGTACGCAACTCCACATTTTGTCATTGGGACATTTCATAGTTCTATTATTATTGATGGCAAGTATAATATATATTACAAATATATACATCCATATACAAAGTTTCGATTGAGACACCATGTGTCGTGGCACCCCCTCCCTAACACATAGATCCATCCAGATGACAATTTTAGTACAACATTTATACTTGGATTCGATACTATCACTATATGTATTTCTAAGTGTATTTTAACATGTCATTTCTATTCAATAGTGCTCCAAAAAAATTTGTCTTATGTACAATTAGATTTTTAATATTATTGCTCCAAATAAATTTGTATTAGCTAGAAAACTAAAAATTAATTTATGTAAGTCTTTTTCTTTTCACTCAACCAATAATTATTATCATCGATACTTTAATAACCTTTTCATCTTCTTAAATCACTAAAATGAGCGTAACATAATTTTGTACAACTCTCCACACGATCGGGATGGAGTCACTAACCATAATCATACACGTCACGCCCTGAGCCTACACCCTGGACATGGCCGATAATTGAAAACCATTTCTGGTCCCAAGCGAACCACTTGGCCTGACTAACTTACTCAGTGGAAGATATTAATATCCTAATAAACTAGAATAGGATCAAAGTTCACGAACTTAAAGATACAATGGTAAGGTACACAACTTAACTCCAAATCTTTCAAAACAATTTCAAAGAAATAATTTGGAACAATATCTTTCTAGTCTACGAAGCCTCTAAAATACTTACTCTGAATAAGGCATCGGAGTAGGATCATAGGTACCTCAATAAAAATGAATACAAAGAAATGAAGACTCCCGGGCTATTCTGAATGCTAAGGGGCCTCACCGACTGTTGAAGGGGACTGTCCTACTGATCATGTGCTAACATAGAACCTGAATTTGTATCATGATACGATGCAGCGCCAAAAGCGTCACTACGTGGAATGTACGGTATGTAAGATGGCCAAAAAGTACTAAAGATAGAATACTTACTTTAGAACTTCAAATAGAGATAGATTAACTAATAAAAATATATCATCCATATAATATGTATATATATATATATGTGTGTGTGTGTGTGTGTATGTGTGTCTATGTGTGTGTGTATTCTTAAACTTGTCAAAAGTGCAACTCAACATAAAAGAAACACTTACGTTAATGAATTAATGAGCATACCTAAATATATATAAAATATGGTACTCAAAAACTTAGCTTTGTACTTTGCTCAACTCAATTAAATATGCAACATAAATTAAGAAATACTAAATCTCAATATGTAGAATAATAATCTTTACTTCTTGGGGAGTTTCTCTAACCAACAACCATCACTATGAGCTTCGTAATGATACAACGTCTTGCCACACTGCTAGAGCCATCCCGTACTTTGTCAGGGTAGGGGACAAAAAACTAGGGAAGTGGATCCATCCCAAAACAGGTGCCATCTTAGTGGCAAGTGAGGAGTTGTACCTTCGTACAATCCTATCCTATCAAAATTTCCCACACTTAGAAAATTTGCCAAGAACAAGGACACACACACACAAGCTCTCAGGTTACTACAGTAAAGCAATAATAATTGGTGTTTTTTGATTCTACAATTATTTTGACACTGTAAACCTTATATATTGAGTCCCTTAAGTAGCGTGGAGGTGTTAGTTGGCCAAAAAAATGCTTCTTTGTCAGCTTTGGCGATTCTATTCCATTTAAAGGGTTGAAGAGGTAAGTTGATCTTTAGTCTTGTTTTATGGATTATTAAGGTTCTATGTATGTTGTAGTATGTTAAATTGAAAGAAATTTTGGAAAGTTAGCTTGTGTAAAGTGAGTTAGGTATGTTGGGGTCGGAGCCAAAATTGGACATGTAGGATTATAATGTTATATTGGTTTGAAACCATGAATTTATGTTGAATTAGCTAGAATATGATCCTTGTAGGGTAAAGGAAGTGTTGGAAATTTTATCTAGATGTGAATATTGCAGGGTGGCCGAATTTGGGGGTCTTTTTTTGTAGTTTTCTTGGTTTCCAGTTATTGAAATGTCCATTGGAAATGGTGTTTCTTATTAAGGGATGATGACCCTTTGCAATTATCAGCTCAGTGAATATTTGTTTATTTTGCAAAGGTTAAGGTCTTTGAGAAATCTCGAGGCTACATGCTTTTCGTGGCTTACATAGTGTTTTCCGTGGAGAAAAGCTTCATAGTCGGTCCAATTTATTGATCTGCAACTGCCAACAGCCTAAAAGAATCAGTGAGACAATCATTAATGGTGAAAATGGAAAGTCAATGCACACTGTGTCTCCAAAGATTCCAAATCATACTCCAGATGAATAGAACACGAAGCAGGAGAATGCAGCTAGGCTTTTCAGTGAAGGTTTTAAAATTGCTACCGCAGTTAATAGTAGGCCTAGAAACAACATGGAGTCTATTGAGGTATGTAAATCATTATGGTCTATGGCATGACTTAGTTAAACCTCGCTAATGATATAAGTTTCGAAAAACCCTTATTACTTTGCAATTCGACTAAAACATGTCCTATGTTCATTACTTGGTATTCTTATAGAAATTAGTCATATTTTGACCCTAGTATTTAAAGTCCAAAAGTTGTAAGAGTATGGAAAGTTTGACATGTTTGAAGAAATATATTTTTTCCTAATACTTTGAAAAGCATCAACAACTGTAAATTTGACCAAAGAGCTTGAATTGCCTTGAAGACAATTCTGAAATGTGAAGGAATATATTTTTCTAATACTTTGAAAAGTGTCAACAACTGTAAATTTGACCAAAGAGCTTGAATTACCTTCAAAATTATTCTGAAACATTCCGTAGTAGTTTGTATGATCTAGACCAAGTAAGTCCCTCCTAAGTTAGGCTAGTTCGGGTTTTCATCGGTCGTGGGACCTGTGACACCTCTTTTCTAAAATCTCGATATTTCTAAAAAGAATTTAGAACAAGTAATATTTCATTTTTGATCATAAATAGTTTTCTGATATTTGGATTTATAATAATGGTTTTTGTGCATATGACTCTCACGACTCTATTTGTGCTTACTATGACATTGTTCATTGGTTCCCGGGCCAATTGTTGTTTTGCGTATTATACTATATATCTATATTTTCTGAAGATGGCTAGATATGATGGGGTCGGCTCGGCCCAAGGGTCGGCTCCGCTTAGATTGGTGATGTGGTGAGATTGGGCCTTCGATTTGGTGGTATCATGCCACATATACTATATAATTTGTGGGTTTAGGGACGCCTGGCTCACTTATCATACATTTGTTACTTGTGTCTGAGATTTCGAGGATTTGAACTTCTGGTGTGATGCTGTGGTATGGCGCGAGTTTGGAGATCGCCATCATTCTTGTCCGTTAGGCATCAGTTTGATATTTTGAAAAGATAAAAGAAATATTCCTTTGATATTAGCATATGAGTTTGACTTTTTTATACCTCTGTTTGGTTTATTAGTTTTATTTATACTTTGTACTTTTCGCTTTACATATTTGGTATGTATTTCGTACTAACCCCCTTTGCTTTGGGGGCGGCGTTTCATGCCCGCATGTACCAACGCACAGAGCAGTGAGCTACCAGCTTAGGATCTCTAACTACCGTTTGAAGTGCTCCTTTTGCTTCGGAGCAAACTCTTGGTATATGTACAATTATTTTCTCTATTTTGTATCTATACATATTCGAGGGTATAACGAGGCCCTGTCCCATCCTATGATTCAGTCTATTTGTATAGAGGTCTGTGGACACTTGTGCGTATGGGGTATGGCAGTTTGTATGGCTATATATATATGTTGTGTATGTTGGGCGATAACCGCAGTGGTGACCTTGTTGGCCCACATGTATATATATATATATATTGTATGATGGGATTTTACTGTATGCAGTGTTTGGGTAGTCACTAAAACAAAGGAAACTCTGCCAAAATTTCTGTAAATAAGTTAGCGAAATTCTTATTTCTCTTCTAAATTTTGTATGCAGTGTTTGGGTAGTCACTAAAACAAAGGAAACTCTGCCAAAATTTCTGTAAATAAGTTAGCTATCGTAACTGGAATCTGGTTTAATATCTATGTCTGGGTGTCCCAATCGAGCACTAGTTACAGCCCATGGGTTGGGTCGTGACAAAAGTGGTATCACAGTCGTTTGTCCTCGGAGTGTCCATAGACCGTGTTCAGTAAAGTCATATTTATCGATTTGTCGTGCACCACATTGCCTGGTCCTTATCTTAGTTACTTAGACCAAATCAAAGAAGATAGCCATTTTATATCAAAAAGAGGGAGAATTAACTAGTGCAATGGAAAGATGAGCTGAGAGTGATAATTAACCCCTTCATGGCATGATCTTAGATCGTGTGATAGAGTTGTGTTAGTAGGATAACCCCTTTCTGACCAAATGTGTTATTTTCAGCGATGTTTTCGAGAAAGATCACAGCTACCCAAAAAGGCAAGTTTGCAGTAGAAGGTGAGGTGACCACATTAATATGCATGTTATCTCTGATTTTGTTTTAGGCAACGCAAAACCTATTGTTTCTTTAGTAATCATTGTCTATTAATGGACATAGATTCTTGATAGATTATCAAAAATGGGAGGTCTTTCTCAATGGTGATTCAACTCGAACATTCATGTTAGTGGAAGTTGTATTAGGTGGCTTAGTACGGGTACAGAAAATGCCATATCTTTACTACTTGTTGCAATCCTGGTTTGCTGTTCTGGATTACCTTCCTTTCTAGCTGAACTATGGAGAATTCTTGGAGTCATAAGTATGCTCCTTTCGCAGAAGTTGTTGTTGGTGCATCTATAAGACCTCGTAATATAAAATGATATTGAGGCACATGCTTGTCTGTTCCAATTTCAATCTTCTAAGATTCACGAGCCAATGTAAAGTAATGTAACTTAGGTAAAAGAGAAAATGAGATGGTTGGGAGAAAAGGAGTGTGAGGAGATGGAAACATCTAGCCTAGTGACCTGTATAACCATTCTCTTTGTTTCATTAGTCAGGTAGTTATGACAATGTCTAAGAGTAATATCAAATCTGATTATCTGATATGCAATGGTGGTAGATTCATTTTTTAGAGAGATATGCCAACGTTAATAGAAGTGGCACGGTCAACGTAAGGACTGGGAATGTGTTGAATCGGTAGGTATATATGTCGTACCAATCAAGTTGATAATCTTGGCTAGGTGAGGGAATTATAAACTAGACTGGCGGTCAGACAACTTAAAGAAAGTTATCTCCCTCTGTCCAGGTAATTGGATTGGAGTTGGTGCTTTGTATGGTCAAAACGACATATGCTATATGAAAGCAAAATCAAGAGTGACTACACTCCTGTTAGGTTGCAATGTGATTAGCCAAAGCTTCTGTTAACTAAGTAGAGATTGAAAAAAAAATGAGATATTGATGTTCCCTGTTGGATTTACTACGGGTTTTGAGTTAAAGAGAAAATGCATGAAATGGTTGGAGGAATGGCAAAAGTTGCCTTTTACTTCTCCTTATATAGATGCTTCTCATTTGGACCCAAGGACAGATGTGTCAGAGAAGAGGATAGTTGGAGTGTTTCATGAGCCTTTCCACCTTACCCTACAAAAGAAAACAGAGAGGAGCAATGTTAGCAATCTTCGTAAGCCATTGGAATCGCCTCAGAAGTTCACAAAGGTCTTTGAGAGGCATCCAAGGATTTTTACATTTCTATGAAGGGTGGCCTACAGACAATCTTCCTTAGAGAGGCTTATGATCGCAATTAGATGAATGAGAAGTATCCCCTTGTTCATATAAGGGAGAAACTCACAAACGTGATGAAACAAGGTTTTCTAGATCGTAGTAGAGGGTTATATAAGGACACTAACCAAGGTCTAGAAGAAGAGGAGTCACGGACACGAACCAAGGTCTAGAAGAAGAGGAATCACTAACAAATAATGTTATTGGTGAGACCTGTGGAACTAGATATTACTCTGATATAGGCTCAGATTCGGGTCTGCATTTAGAATATGAAGCATAGAAGATAAAGGTCTTTCGAAAACGTGGGAAGTCATAAGCTAAGAGGTGAGTGGATTAACTATTTGGGCTTCTTAGAAATACATGTAAGTAGATTGGATATGCTCTTAGTATACAAATAACATTAGATAGACATTCTTTAAAAAAGTACTGTTGTAGCTAGAAGCTGAGAGGAGATTGGCTGTAACTTTGAAATTCTTATTTCTCTTCTAAATTTGCAAATAAGCTCTTCATAATGTTGAAGATGTTCTCCCAATCCTTGGTTATGACCTGGTCCTTATCTTAGTTACTTAGACCAAATCAAAGAAGATAGCCATTTTATATTAAGAAGAGGGAGAATTAACTAGTGCAATAGAAAGATAAGCTGAGAGTGATAATTAACCCCTTCATGGCATCATTTAAAGAACCACCAGTGGATCGCCCTTTGGCATGTCACAATGAGTATTATTGATGGACTTCTGTAAAAAGTATTCATTCAAAATTCTCGCAGCAACTGATTCTGTGGTGTCACCCAAATGTGATGGTAAGGACTGTTCACCTTTAACAAGGGAGTTCATTTGTCTAAGTTTATTTTCTAAAGTCTGGATGGAGACTTGGAGATTCTGTGAGATACTATGGTCATATTGTTCTCTGAGAATGCTATAAGACAGTAGATGTGGTAGTTTATGTCAGTGTTGTCACCAAGTTATCTCCATGGTAAATTATTTATTTATTCCTTTCTCTATTGTTAACAACTTATCTCCGCGATGCATCATTCATTTCTTTTCATTTAATTTAGATTTTCACATCCCACGAATAAATTTGAGAATATATGGAAATAAAATACATTTTAAGATGTCCCTGAAATGGACAAAAGAAAATTTTGAATGCTTTAGAATCAAAATTGTTATTGGCACTAAATTAGGTTATGAGGTCACCTATTTTGTTAGGAAACAAAAAAAACAGAGATAACCAAAAGCAGCACTAAAGCTATTATGTACATCTATAAATTACAAATTCTTTATCAGCAGCTGCTCTGAAGCTTGCATATCAACTTGAATATTATTTTCTGCTGAACACCCTGGTTTTGGCATACTTCTCTGGAGCCAAAATTGGACATGTAGGATTATAATGTTATATTGGTTTGAAACCTTGAATTTATGTTGAATTAGCTGGAATATGATCCTTGTAAGGTAAAGGAAGTGTTGGAAATTTTATCTAGATGTGAATATTGCAGGGTGACCGAATTTGGGGGGTCTTTTTTTGAAGTTTTCTTGGTTTCCAGTTATTGAAATGGCCATTGGAAATGGTGTTTCTTATTAAGGGATGATGAACCTTTGCAATTATCAGCTCAGTGAATATTTGTTTGCTTTGCAAAGGTTAAGATCTTTGAGAAAGATTGGATCTTTTCTTATGCTTATTGAAGCTTTCTTGGTTTTGCTGATAATATGGTTCTAGTTTTCTCTATAATTTTGGTGAAATGTCCCTTAGGGTCTTCCTTTTAAGGGATGATAATGACCATTTGTTGTTGTCAGTCTCTTACTCGATCTAATGGTGAGACCAACTCTTTGTTCCAAGTTCAAAGTTGAAGATGATGAGTTGGTTTATTTTGGATGATATTTGAGCATGAAGATAAATGACTCATACTATATATTTCAGTTTTCTTATTGCTAAGCTGGTAAATATCAGATAGTTCTAGAAGGAATATTTGGCAATGAGTTTGTGTGCTTGCAGATTTCTATCATGGAATATTCTTGTTGAATGTTGTTTCAAAATCGAATGGAAGTCAGTGTATCCATATGCATTACTCAAGTATATCCTATAATTGCCAAATTTATCTTTATACGTTTTCTGAACAATTTTGACATAATCATATACTCTAGCTTTGCACCACATTCTGTATGTAAGATATTGAGGAGTTATTTGTCTTAGGAATCTTAGGCCTAGATATGACATTAACATTGAGATTAGTAGCTCTTAGTTTGTGTCAATGACCTTAAATGAAACACAGAACAAGTGGTATTTTACCTGTACAAGATAAATAAATTTAAAAATTATGGATTTTATTTGGAGACACAGCCTTGGAAAAGGATAAGACCCCGTTTGAACTCTCCTCTGATAGATCATTATTTTTTTAGGCAGGTTGTGTGTACCAGATATCGCGGGGTTGCGATGACAGGATATGGATGAGGCACATTATGCCCATTATTCTGTTCACCCTGGATCGACAAAGATGTACCAAGATCTCAAGTGTCTATATTGGTGGGATGCTATGAAAAGAGACATAGTGGAGTTTGTTGCTCAGTGCCTAAATTGTCAACAGGTTAAGATCGAGTACTAGAAGCCCGGTGGGTTACTTCAGGAGATGGAAATACCAACGTGGAGGTGGGGGAATCATTAACATGGACTTTATTATGGGTTTACCTCGCACTCTACGGAAATATGACTCCATTTGGGTCATTGTTGACCGACTGACAAAATCAGTCCATTTTTCTTCCAGTCCGGACTACTTACTAAGCCGAGGATTATGCTAGGCTTTTTACTAAAGAGATTGTGCGACTTCATGGTAATTCCAATTCTTGCTTAACTGTATTGTGTGATAACTAAGTATTAGTTGGAAATGGGGTATTGTGATAATAGTTGTAAAGAGAGAGAAAGGAACTCCTCCTAAGTTACTTATGCATCTTGTAAGGCTAGTTTAACATTCGGGGATGAATGTTCTAAGAG